>JAULBZ010000439.1:0-31369 GCA_032360805.1 Neoturris breviconis
ATTTACGTACTACCTAGCAAAAGCCCTATCCTCACCACACCAAGATCATCCATATTTTAATTCACAACAACAAGCACATAACATCCGAACACTGCTATTTAAAACCGATAAATAAAACTGTATATATCAATTAAGAATACGCTGATGACATCTCCTTTATATCTTCTAATCCTAATGAAATCGAATATAACAGAAATACATTACCAATAAAACTTAAAAATCGAAATCTTACTATCAACAAATCAAAATCCGAATACTACGAGATCTCTAGAAACGGAAAAGACGACTGGAAGTAACATAATTTTCTTGGTTCTTTAATCGATACAGAAGAAGATATAAAACGTCGAAAGGGTTTAGCAATTGCAGCAATCACTAGCATGAAAAATATATTTTATGGAGACTTCAAACTTAAAATTAAAATACGGGCATTTAACTGCTATGTCAGTAGCATATTCCTCTGTAACAGCAAACTATGGACACTTAACATCTACCCTAGAAACTGCTAAAGATTCATTTCACCACAAGCTTATGAAAACAGCGTGTTTAAATATAATGGCCAGAAATAGTAACCAACGAGAACATATACAAACTTACAAATCTCCAACTATGGAGTAAAATCATTATAAAAAAGGCAATTAAGCTGGTTCGAACATATGATAAGACTACCAAACGACTGCTCAGCAAAATTATCATTACAATATGCTATCACACCTACCGCTAAACCAAAAGGTAGACCCCCCTAACTACATGAATATCCATGATAAATACACGTTTTAAACAATTAAATATTAACTGGGACCAAACATGTGAAATTGCGGAAGATAGAATAAAATGGAACAAGTTTATCACTTCCACCTGAGAGTGATAATCATGTTCCTTTTAATTCAATCTTATTATACACAAAAACTCTCTAGTAACCAAAATCTAAATTTATCTGGATTTTTCATACAACCAAATTGGAACTTAGATACTAAATTGTTGAAAAAGAAAAACAAACAAAAAACTATTCTTCAAGGTTTCTCACGAAGCCCTGGAGACTAGTTAAACAAAATCCTTTTATATTACACAATGTATATTATTATGCGAAATATGTATATGATGATGATGATAATGATGATGATGATGATACACATCATACACGTTCTGAAATATTTGCTACACAAAAAGTTATCAGCATTATCAGGAACATCACGAATTCCGGAAAATGCATCTTTAGCTACTATGGATGTTTCGATATACTATGGTATACTAACATTGACCATGAATAAGGGGCATAATCGTGCTTCCAATAGTTAGAAACCAGGAAATAGAACTCAATATCATCACTCGTGCTCAAACATCTTATCATTACCATACTTCTGTCAAATGCATTTCTCTTTGGTAACACCATCTACAAACAAATAAAAGGTATAGCTATGTGAATTTATGTAGCTCCTAATTATGCAAACTTTTCATGGCGAGTAATTTAATCATTTTATAAAGGGCATTAATTAAAAGCTTTGCTTTGGATCCGATATATCGATGACATATTCTTCATATGGACACACGATAATCAATTACTACAAGAATTTATCCAACACGCTAACACATTTACCAAATCGCAGAAAATGAAGTCTACAATAACATTTGAAACAACTCGCAAAAGAAAAAAAACATTCCAAAATGACAATTTATTTGAATTTGTTGCATTTGCTCCAATAGCGCCACAAATAACAGAAAGAAACTAATCTCATATTTCGTCAAACGTGGTTATAACTCAAAATAATTGCAATGAATATTCATGGAAGTCAAGCAATTGCAACGTGACACACTGCTAACAAACAATTGCATTAAAAGAACCTCAATCCACTTTAATTTGTACTTCAAATTGCAATTATTACCAATATCTCTAACAACAAGTTTAATATCAGCAACAACATCGAACAAGGACAAATAACAACCTACTCATTTTTATTTGAGAAATAGACACAACCTCGTGTCAATTAACCTCAAAAATAAACACGAGGAAAACTTTAAAAGTGTGTGAATTATGCTTATAGAAACGTGAGAAGTATTGGCCAATGGCCAACTAAAAGTTGGAGAATTTAGTTTTTTAGAATAAAATTTCTGAAATGAAGTTTATGACGAGTAAGGGAACCATTTATGCTTTTCTCATCTGGAAACTATGAGGTGGACAACAATGCTCGGTCGGTATAGAGAAACTGTCGATCACAACAATAAATCAGAAAATATTCGCCCCACTGCATAACTTCTGATACGTTAATGCAATATGTATGGTTGGGTTAAACTGCATTCTTATCTGAACATTTTAGCGCAAAATAATTTCCAGCTGACGTTTTACTCACGTCATCAAAAAACTTTTTCAAGCAAAAATAATAAGAAGAAAAACTTTCTCTTTCTTTTTTTTACCATCTGTTAAAATGTTTGTTACTAAAGGAAAATTATCCCTAGTTACCAATTTTTTTGTACTTCTAAATGACCCCAAATAAATTTAGACATAGTCACCATTATTTCAAATCAATCGGATAAATGTAAAAAAAGTTATTGCATAAAATGTCACAGGAGGACTGAATCGGGGTAAGAAGGGGTAAGAAGTTTTTTCATTAACTTTAGGAGTAACATTCGCGTATAACGTTACTATTAGTATAGCAACTGTGCATGCAAGTCATTCTGTGAACTAGAATTAATTATACCTTGGTTTGTTTGACGGGCTACTATCGATACAGTCGCTTTGATTGAAAACAAAATTAAGAATTTGGATAATTATCTCGCAATAACACAATTATAATCTATATACTTACGATATAGTACGCAATCTATATTTAGCACCTGTCCCTACGTTCTCATACAAAACAGGCCCCGATATCTTTGTTTTGATTCAAAATCCTACACATTACACAGAAGCATTAGAAGTATTTAAACGGTGCCTATAGAATATTCATAATTTTCTTAGCACATTGAACCATTATATAAGTTTCTAGTAGATTCTTGGTTTGTTATAAACAGGTTTCTGATAAAATAAAATACACAAAAGACGTAATGCATCAGTGTATTTAATTATGTACTCATGTTCGCAGGGGTTTGTTGCCATGGTTACAAACTGTTTGTCTAAACAGGTATAATAGGACTGAACCAAAAAGTCTAAAACCATTAGGATATGGTATTAATTTTTTTACTGATACTTACAAACTCACAACAACCCTTCTGTAAAACATTTTATTTCTGCCGATAATCACACTTCCCCCACCCCCTCCTGTGAACTCCTGTCTAACTTAAAATACATGTTAAGCAGGTAGTTTGGCTTATTTCCCACTTGATGATATACAGTTGCATGATTGTATTTATTATGTGCAAACTAAAGATGTCAGTCTGTATTTTGTAAATTTAAGTTACCAAACCCTAAGTTGCCACAGTACACGAATATTGAAATCTTTATTATTCGTCATAGATAACCAGGAGAAGATCAAAACGAATTTGCAAAGCTACTACATTGACTCAATTGGATCAAAAACAATGCTAGACGTAGGTTCATTTGAACATCCAAAAAGAAGATTCTTTGTACAACTGAAGCTTTTAAATCAAAGCGATTTCACGGAACGATTTAATGAGAATGACAGGAATTCACATATAATTAATCATATGAATAACGAAGATGATGGAATTGCACTTGAACACATTTTAGATGGCATCAACTATAAGTTTGTATTACTTCGAGGAGTTGGAGGAATGGGAAAGACTTTTTTATCACAACAAATAACATTGGATTGGGCATTAAATAGGCACTGGAACAAATTCAGATTTGTATTTCTGTTTCACTGTAAACTTCTCAACCACATGAGTAATATAAAATCTGCTGAAGAGTTACTTATGAAGTCGTTTCCAAATGTGTTTACTGCTCTCAACTTTCAACAATTATCCGAATATGCTCATGAGATATTGATAATACTAGATGGTCTTGATGAACTTACATCTTTCAAACGTAATGATCATGATAGTCCACTGGTAAGAAGTATATTTGATCTAATTGATCCTGACAACAAAATATTACATGGACGAAAAGTTATAGTGACTGGTCGTCCGGATTCGATCGCTAAATTTAGAAATTTACAGCGTAGTATTGTTACAAGAAATATAGATCTAATTGGATTCAGTATAAAGAGTGCCGGCCAATTTGTTACTCATTATTTCATAGATGACGAAACACAATTAGATAAAGTGATATCATTACTGAATAAAAATTATAACATGAAATTGATGGCAAGAATACCTGTCTACTTAAATATGATATGTTCCTTATTTGCAAACTATAAAGAATTGGATGTAATAGAGTATGTCTGGCAATTTGCTTTGTATATAAGAGATCATGCTCGAACTAAACAAGGAGCAACTACTACGGGTAGGTCATTAGGTGAAGTATTTAGAAGGGAAGAGGTTCAGGAAATGGTGTCCATGTTAGCAAAACTAGCATATGATATGTTAGTTGAAGGTGTTGCTGTCTTCACAGTCGACGGTTCAGATGCAGAATTTAATTTTTATGATAAAATGGAGGATGCTGGACTAGTTCTGCAAACAATGTCTTTGGATGGAAGATTAAGATATCAATTTTATCATATGACAATGCAGGAGTTTTTAGCTAGTGTTCACCTATGTTTAAATGAGACAACTAATATATTTTCAAATGAAGAGAGTGTTCTTGCATTTTATGCTGGATTGCAAGGTGGAATTGTTGATAACTCAAATTCATCTTACATAGTGAAAAGATTTGCTCGAAATCTAAAATTTATTCATTGGAAAAGTAATTACGAATATATAAGTAGCAGGAGTATTTCACCGTATTTCTTTTTTCAACTCTATTTTGAATATCGTAACAAACTTCATTCGAATCCGTTCTTTTGGTATATAACAGTTGGTCCAAATGATGCATTATCTACTATGTTTAGAAGTGTTACATATAACCGCCTTCATAAATCTATATTTGATCCTGAACACTTCATATACTTTATTCAACAAGAATATGATCTGATATATAGAATTTATATTCCAGATACGCTCGAATTTACAAAGAACCTCGATTATGATCAGTCGTTGATTTTACTGAAACATTATAAGTATTTCTCTGAAATAGCAATACCAGGAGATATGATCAACTTGAATGCAGTAGTTGATTTTTGTAATTCTCTTGGAGAATCAAACAAAGCCTTACCACAACTCAGGGTAAATAATATACCCAACGCAAACATAACACCTTGTTTATCATGCATACCTGAAGTTATTTCCTTTGAAGTTATTTCTTTTAAAGATAATTCGTTTATTACAGGTAATTCGTTTGAAGTTTTAATGGAAATATGTAATTATTTGATAGCTCAGGATCCAAGTAAAATAATTCGATTGCAGTCACTGGTTATAGATGAGGACTTATTTAGTGACGTCAACATTACGATTATTCATCTGTTTTCAAAATGTTTGCAACGAGTAAACCGTGTAACGGTTAACAATTGCGTTAAGAAATTTGTATTCATGCCAAGCAATATGAAAATTGATGCTACCGCCTATGACGGTGTTATAAAAAGTGTTGATTCTGTTTCAGATTTAAACTTGAGACCTTATTTGACAGTAACGTTCGAGAAGTTATTATTCTTTGAAAGACCTATGTTCTCAATAACCCAGTGTAAATGTACATTTGATTCATTGAGTAGTAGTTGTAATGGGAATTCAGATCACTTTATATCATTGAGACATCAAAACTATTATACAACTACAAAAAACTGCAACCCAATAGTTAAAAGATTTAAAAAAATATCATAATGAAGATTAAAGTTCTATAACCCTATTAGGCCTACTATTAAATTGTTCATAACTTTTTAAATACAAGTGATCATACATGCTCAAACCTTCTGATTTTTCGGAATTTCGATGCTTTCCAAACATTTGTAGACAAAAAATCTTTAATCTTTAATCTTTAATACGTCATATGACACACTGTTGGATTCAAAAATTTATGCTGAATCTGATTCTGATGTTTATTTTACACAAAAAGTTACTTGTGACACCTTTTTACATCTAAACATTATACTCATGCAAAATATGTATCCCATAACCAAAAGTATGAAACAATAAGGCACCTGCTAATTATTTTTATGGTAAAATGTAGTTTATAGTTGGTGTGAATTTGCAAGAAAAGTATGCAGCCGTTAAGATTTTATGGAGGAGGGGGGCTCATGCTCCCTCAGAGCCCTAAATAGCCTATGCCTTGTAGGGTTAAAATAGAATAATATTTGTAACCTTATTGGAAAACTACATTAGGAAGAATCTACATTTTTTTATTTTAATTTACAATTGCCCATTCTCCTCCATAACAAGGTAAAGTTAAAGAAAACCCATGTCCAATGGTGATTAGCTTTGTTGTGGAGGTGAGGGGAGATAAAGTTTAATATTCTCTTAACAATTAATAATTTAGCGGTTTAAAATTCCTAGTGATCATATAAATATTTGTAGAGAAGACTTTACTTACATAAAATTGATTAGTTTTTCTTAATGAATAAATCAATCAATTAAAAGTTTGTTGAATGATTTCTTTCCTGTCACTGGATCTTTACCTCCTATCAATTTGATGGATCATAATCCGATTACCGGACCCGGATCCAGATTGTCATCTCGTATAAACCGGCACCTAAAAATACCGGACCTACTAAAAACACTACCCTGAATGATCCCGCCTCTAAAAAAAACGGATCTCGAAAACACCGGAACCCACTTACGTTAATGTTATCAGGACCAGACCAGAAAATGATATGAACAAACGGAGTGAAATTTTTAAGTCAAAACTAAAATTACCAGTTATAAAGTGTTGCAATTAACGCCCACGTCAAACTTAACGCCCGTTCTAATTAGCCACCTACTCGAAAATCTAGAAAACATGGTGGCATTGGAAAAGGATAGATTTTTATCGCTTATTATCCATTGTTGTAATATAATATACAATATGGAAAAATCAATAATTTGCCCTACTTTTCTTCTCAATATGTTCCTCTATGACGGGACTTTATGAACCCAAGGATATTCAATTCCTGATGCTCCCGACCGTTAATATAAACGTTTTTAATGTCGCTTATAAGTTGTTTATGTTTATGCGCCATATAAGATTGCACAAGCACGTATACATACGTGGAAAGCTGTGCAGGTTTCTTGCAATATGAAGTAGGCAAGAAAAACGTATAAACTTTGTTTATAAGCCAGCGCTAAAAGTCATTTGGAAATGTATTAAATCAGGCGTAATGCGTGTGAAAATAAGGTTCTGCTATATTTAGATTTAATTATTGCCCCTCTTTTATGGATGTTCTGTAGCAAACAGGGTCATAGCCTTATTAATGACACCTTTTGTCGTGCCCTTAGTGCCAAACTCTATAATTTCTCTGCCCCATTAAATGAACTGATGAATCTATCGAACTCTGTTTCCATCCATACTAGAAGTATTCATGTTGATAGAAGTTTATAAATCTCTGCATCGCCTATCTCCTAAAATAATGCAAGATGTTTATGATTAAGTTTATGAAATTCTAGATATGGCTTGAGAAACGGCGCCACTCTAGCTATCCCTAAATGCTGCTAATACCTTTGATTTTAGAGCTGTTATGGCTTGGAATCATTTACCTGCACATATAAAAAATGCCTCTTCAGTTAGTAATTTCTCTAATTTTCTGAAGCACATCGATATTTACTGAAAATGCAAATTATGTTGCTATAATTAAATCTATTATGCAGTAAAATTAATTATTATCAATAGGTTTTTCCTTTTACTCTTTACTACAGAATTTTTATCTGTATAGTTGCACTGAATTAGTATACTAGTATACTAGTATATTTAAGCACTTTTGTATATTATCCAACTTTAAATAAAGATAATAAATAAATAAAATAAATAAATATATCCGATAGGCAGTTGGTCTGAAATTTTACTTATTATATCATGTAAAGTCAGGTGCCCTAATTGAAAACGAGAAAGGCACGTTTAACAAGTCTGCTTTCATAACTTATGTGATTTTATAGAGCGGAATACGATAACATGCTATTCAATAAGTGCTACTTACAAACTTCACCAAGGAAAACTTAGATCAAATTTTACAAACCTATAGAAACGTTGGTAACCTGAAAATCGGAATTTAAGTCGGGAACGTAAGATTCTGTATATATGGTATTGATGTTTTTATTTTGGATCTGGTTTAATCGTGGTCCGGATTATTCTATTAATCTGATGATGCCCAATCTGAATTATACGATTGTTTTAAGACAATATGATGTTTTCATTGCAATTTTATAACCCTATTTTATACGGGTACAATAACGAAATATTGCATTTTTACGTACTTAGAGGTATAATAGATAAAAAAAATCATAAATTGGAGGGGGAGGGTGTTAATAATTTAGGGAGGGGGGGGGGGGTGTCAGTTGTGTTATCCCATTGAATTTAGAGTAAATGATGAAAATAATTATAATAATTGCAAGAATATACAGCTTTATAGATAATATGTATTCTAACACTCAAAAACGTTATTTTTTTAAACATACCCAGTGGGCAAACCGCACTAAAGATATCTTCGACGTTGTTCTAGCGTCTTTACTGCTGACTTTGAACAAGTTCTTGTCCACTGGATAGGTGATAAATGCGACGACAACCAAAATATTTTCAATGAAAATATTGTGATAGATACTTCAGTAATTTTGACGCTCCATAAAAAAACTATTAATAAAAAACCGCAGGTTAGGGCATCCAATTTATATTATGATACGTCAATGTTTACCAATGTGTAATTAATGTGCTCCTTTTATAGCTTTTGCATGGAATTTTTCTGACGAAACAAAATCTTCATCTTCAGACTAAGTTGATTTCTTATACTCATCTCGGATCCGTAAGACACGTGTCTCGTGGCCTGGTGGCCTGGTGATGATAATATATAAAATACATATCGTACCGAATAGAGTATATAAAGATATCATCATCGAACAAAAAAAACGTTGAACAAGCAAACATTAATCGAGATTCAGAGATAACAATCCATATTTTAAACAATCTGCACGTGTATATTAACGTAGACCTTTTGAAACTTGGCGTCAATATCTTTATACGGAACGTAGCCCCAGTGTGTAAAACCAAAACTTGAAAAAAATGAAGAGAAATAAAGACGTTAGAATAATCCATGGATTTCCTCGGAATATCCGCTTTAAATTCGACCGGTGAGCGTTAGAATTATTTTCGCGGATTGACACAAAATCCGCCAAAACAGCGACACCTAATCCCCACGAAAATTAAACTTTTTAAAGTGAATTAAATAGTTAATCTACATAAAAAAAACGTCATTTGCACGCCCAGACGTCACCATGGCTTTCTTTGAACGTTCATTCAACGATGACAGGAATTATAGGCGAAATAAGGATATTTCCCGGGAACTTTAATGTAAATGAACCTTTACGTGCGTCTAAGCTACCTTGATCTGAGTAAAGACGCCTTCAACCTATAGCTATAGAATTTTCGAATATAATTGCGGGTTGTTCGTTACCATAAGGTCGAATCCCTAAAATATTGAATAAGTCATATCTCTCAGTTGAAGCGTATATTTAACCATCAGTGGAAACATACATCAAATTCAATTGAAAAATCAACCACTACATATCCTTATCATCTGAAGATAGCTGACGCACTTAATAGATAATAGGACGTCTTCTTTATAGGATTATCAATAGGTAATTTGAAGGTGAAACCACTTAACAACGGGGACTGCAACGATCAACACTATTTACCAATGATGGAGTACGGAGTCCGTTTGATATTAACCGAGAGTTTTTGATAACAAGTTGTCAGTTCAGGAGAAGTTTTGCCGGACATCCCTTTCCAGCTAAAACAGTAATATTGACCACAGTTATATGCATACATACTCGTTGATGCTGATAGTGCATAACTTTATTAAATGTTCACTAAAGAACTTATATCACGATGTGCGTGTCACATTGGTCACATCGTCACATCGGTCTATGGTCACATTGAAAACTTAATAAATCTCATTATGCAATTTACATCTAAATAAACTTTGTTTATGTCAAATGTTATATAAGAAAACCATGCACAGGACAAAACTGCTGAATACGATATCCGATATTTGGCCTTTTTCACAAATTATGAAAACGTATAAACAATGCAATAACATACTCTTTATTCAGGGACTGAATTAAAAATTGCCATACAGTTATCACTTTACGCAACAAGAAAGTTTGTATATTCCCAAGATTACACACTTGTTTCATGTGACGAACGTACTTGGTACATACCTGCATGACAGTTGTTTCCTGAGACTAACGTACTTGGTACATACCTGTGTGATAGTTATTTCGTGTGATGAACGTACTTGGTACATACCTGCAGGTGATCTTCTCACTGAGTTAAACGGCCCTTAATCTTTAAAAACACACCATAAAGCATATACACACACTCTGTTTGTGTAAATCTAAATTTTCTTTGATCCGGTTTGTCTGGGAAATACTAAAAGATGGCTGTACTGTAAAAAAAATAAATAATAAACGACGGAAAAGTGTCTAGAACATCGTAACGGCTCATTTTTGACGTTTGTTAGATGTTGAATGTCGTCAAGATTAACTTTATATTTGTCATTGGGTTTTTAATCGGAACCTTTTATCCATCAATATAACTGATATCATGCAAAAAACATTACAATATTGACGTCATATCTATAGAAACTACCAATTAGAGAAATGAAATTGAGATTCTGATACGAACTTGATTACGGTCGATAAAAATACCCAAAATGCGTCGTTTGCCAATATTAAAAGAAATCTGTTAAACAACATCAAATCCTTTATTCTATATTTCCTATATAAACTCCTTTCTTTTAAAACATCAAATATTCAACAGACGATCAAAACTATAAAACGAATTCAAGATGGCGTATTATATTTTTGCTTTGTTATTATTATGTTTATTAAATGTAACTGTTGGAATACCATGCGATGAGCGATGTGGAAAATCAGTCTTTAGAGGAACTTGTGATACAGCTACTGGGCGTTGTAGATGCTTTTGGGGTTGGACTGGTTCTCATGCACAGTTTGTACCTGGTACGTTAAATGTGATAGATGCTGACCATTGCAATATTGCTTGCCATTACTCACACGTGATAAGGTAAGTTCTTACAGACACACGTCTTATAAACCTCAAAGAAGGCGTTGTTTTGATATCGCGACGTCAAAACTACGTCTTTTGGACGTTGATAATATGGTGCGTGCTCACTGGGTTACTATGTGACGTAATCTATGATTACCTTTTCGGAGATAAGTCAATCTATACGTTCATCAGATTAAATGAGGAGGATGTGTGAAACGAAAGAGGAAATGGGAAACTTACTTGGTAACGTTTCCTAGTTTCCTAGTCCGTACATGCATATGAGGTAGTAATGAAATCAGCAGAATGGACATGTGTCATCAAAAACATGCTAATTTGACTGGATATCTCTCCCTTTCTCGATATAGTACGGTATAACGACAGTGTAGTAATGTACAAACACGGAATGCGTGTCTTCACTTAATACACGGAACACTTAATGTACGAAATATGAACGCCCTTCTTCACTTAATGTGTACGAAATATTAATCACGCCAGTATTCACTTAATACACGGAACACTTAATGGACGAACTATGATTACCAAATGAAATTATTATTTCATAAATAAAGCAAATTATATGAGTAATTCTTTTTAGTTGACGGTCTCAATTACCTACTTGATATCCCAGTTCTCCCCTATCAGCTTTGCTATATATATAATCCATATTCAATATTTCGCGACTTTTTATAGCAGTGATGGCATTACACTGTCTGGTCGCACGCCTATCTGCATATTTATTTTTTACACCCCACAAGCGATGTAAATGTGCCTTGAAAGACTTTTCTTCGGAGATTTCTGTAGAGAAGTGATTAGAAGTGATTAGTGAGCATATCCGTCACGTGCATATTGGGAGAAGTCTACTCTGCGAAGTGACTTACTTGCTCTTATTTCGACCACTTATTTTGTTTATAGAAATACAGAATGTACTCCTCCAGCACCAACATTAAATACACCAGAATCAGAATCAGGAGATGACCATGTTGATATACCACAGAAATGTCATGAGAAATGCGAACAATATTTTGTTCGAGATGGATCTAAATGTTTACAAAATGGCCGTTGTTTATGTTTTTGGGGTTGGAAAGGACCAAATGCTGCATATGTTACGAGTGGAGCAAGTAAAGGGAAAATAATTGCTGACTATTGTACAGAATCATGCCATTACACAGATACATTTCTTAATCCTGAATGTTTAAAAACGAATCCATAAGTATACAAATAGTGACTTGTATTGTAATATTTTTGAGTGTAAAGGTGGATTCCACTACACGAAAAATAAAGCTAAGAGAAGAGATGCCATTGGTAGAAATTGACGCTATAACAATGGAATTTCTTCTTTCGGCTGTCACACGATAGTTCTTACTTAGTGGCAATAAAACTGATGGTAATAACATAACTACTAATATTTTAATTGTATTTTTTGTATTTGTTTATTAGTTAAATATTAGCAGCAACAATATATATCCCATTGTTATACTACGAGTTTTTTTAAGTTTAGTTTTTCAGTTTCAAATCACTTTTTCTGAGAGAAAGTGAACATTTTCCACTATTAGGTTAGATTTTGTGCATAACTATGCAAGACAAACACTTTTAGACTATACACCTCAACCCAGAACGTTTTGTATATGAAGACACAACACAATTTATCATCTGTTTTAACGATCGGTATCTTTTGTCAAAGATTTTGTGTAAGACATGACGATTTCATCAATTGATAAACAATTGAATGGTTTTAGGGAAGCTAAAAATAGAAATATATGCATATTATCGTAAAACTAAAGGCGAAATCTTCATACCCAGGTTTCATGACATTTTGAAAAGAGCGCTGGGTTCGAGTATATTCGCAGTAGCTTTTTTATATTTGTTACGTGAATTTATGGTACAGTTTTAAATATATAATCGATTTTTAAAAGTCAAAAATATATTTTTGGGAATTCGTTTATTCGTTCATCCCGAGGATGTGTTATTTTCGAAATCCATCTTTTATTTTATTTCACAACATTCCTAATCAAACGAGATTTCTAAGAATGCCAAATATAAAACACACATGTCATTTTTAACAATTGAATTTTGAATTTTTTTCCAGTGGGTACACGTTTATTTAGTGTTGAAAACGTCATGTCTTTGGCGTAATATAAAGGTAACTCAATGAGCATACGACCCAGTGGGGGGAAACAGCAGTAAAGACGTTAGAACAACGTCGTTAAACTCTAGTGTATTTAATAGGGATCCAATTTGCTAAAAGTTCCATATAGTTTCGTATGAAAATATGTGAGACGACTTGTGAGACGATTTTGTGATTAAGATAAGTAATTGATATAGGATCGGAATGTAAGATCTCCTTGCCAAAAAAAACTTCTATAAAAAGGGCCAAAAAAAAAAAAAAACTTAAACAACAAAGTAGCTAAGAAGGCTAATAAAGACTGCATTTCGTAATAGCAGATATGAAGTATTATGCATACTTTCTATTGGTTTGTTTAATCAGTACAACAGTTAGTATTCCATGTAATGATCTTTGTGGAATGGAACCCTATAGAGGAACGTGCAATACAAACACTGGACGTTGTAGATGTTTTTGGGGTTGGACTGGAACAAATCCGGCATTTGTGCAGGGTACAGAAAATTTAATAGATGCTGATCATTGCAATTTCGCTTGTCATTATACACATAACTTCAGGTATAATATTACTTACATTTATTTCAACTAGTACACTCAAATGACGCTAACAACCAGGGCCAGTGAATGGTCCTTGCTGGTATACATATGAAACTACGAGCATCTCTGACGTCACACGTAAAATCCATAAAAGTTTTCCCTGACTTAAGTCCGAAACAAATTTGTTTGGAGGAATAATAACATACTTAAATTTAATCTAACATTTTATTATCACTCTTTCTTACAAATTTAATAAGATTATAGCGAGGGCACCGTTTCTAATAACATAAGATAACTTAGTGAGGTTCACACCACACTCCAATCCTGCTGGCTGCACAACCGGCGCCCTAACCTACTGTGCTATAAAAACGATAACTTCGTATATCTTCGTATGGCTGGCGTACTTTCACAACGTTTTAACTTATAGAAATGTCAAATGTGTTACTCTGGATTTAACTGGTGGAGGTCCACAAACGCCACCACCATGCAACAATTTATGTGAACAAGGCATCATACCATATGGGTCGAAATGTTTACCAAACGGTCGTTGTTTATGCCATTATGGATGGACTGGACCGAACGCTATTTACATTGCAAATGGAGCAGATAAAACGAAGATTATTGCTGATTACTGTAATATAGCATGTCACTACACACACGACCATACGAATCCAG
Organism: Neoturris breviconis; assembly: GCA_032360805.1. Lineage (NCBI taxonomy): Eukaryota > Metazoa > Cnidaria > Hydrozoa > Anthoathecata > Pandeidae > Neoturris > Neoturris breviconis. The sequence continues at coordinate 14,499 of JAULBZ010000439.1, forward strand.
CATGTGCAACTATCCTTACTGCTTAATTCTCAACTGGGATCATTGCACCGTTATTTATGAAGACACAACCTCAGCATCTACTTGATATATACTGTCTGTATAACAAACTTTCTTCCATTCTAATCAAATCTTATTTAGCATTTTCGTCACCAATGTGTCATTTTTGTCATCTACCAATGTGTTGTTTTCGTCATCTACCAATGTGTTATTTTTGTCATCTACCAATGTGTTGTTTTCGTCATCTACAAATGTGTTGTTTTCGTCATCTACAAATGTGTTGTTTTCGTCATCTACAAATGTGTTGTTTTAGAAGCGTTGATTAACTATAGCATGGCCCACAAACTTTAACCAGAAGAGAAATGCTGACACAGCACATTTTGTGGAAGAGGCTAAATAACTATATATCACCATGATTTATAATTCCAGTGGGCAAAAACCTGTTCAAAGTCCACAGTAAAAAACGTTTTCGACGTTGCCTTAGTGTCTTTACTGACGACTTGAACAAGTTTTTACTCGCTGGATTATTTCTTTCTATCTTATTTTTCTACATCAAATGTTAAAAACGTTGTTTGTTTTTTTTTAATGTAGTTTTTAAGATAGTCACCATTATGTTAGAACATTGACTCTTTTGTGACCATTATCCTGATATTCAAAAGTTTGAAATATTCCATTTATTAGTAATATTTACGGCTATAAAATCAAAAATCAAAAGAAAATATAGTTGTTACGACCGCAAATGATGACCAGAGCCACAAATGATGATCAAAGAGAAGGACTTGTCTAATTGAATTGAAATTGATACTTAGACTAATTTGCGTATGGGTATTAATAATTTGGACACTAATTAGTGTAATGACACATATCTCATTAATCTTTCATAAATAGTTACAATATTCTAAGCGTCCAATTGACCTGGAAATAAGTAATTAGATTAATACGAGCGTGGAGGTTCACGATTAAGACAATGATTAGTCTAATTACACGCTTCTCATTAATTATTTATAATTAGCAACAATAATCTAAACGATGGATTTAATTAACCTGAATATGGGTGCCTAGACTATTATAATCATGGAGAATGGGCACTAACTAACAGATATTTAGTGGTATATTTTCCTAAAGAACTAAAAGTACCAGATGTGAAAACAGTTCGTTGTAATTATTTAATTTCTAATCAAGCACCGCCCTCTTTTAAGCGCCGCCCTCCCATAAGCGCCACACACAAAAGTACGAATAACTAATGAGATTTCTTAACAGAATTGATGTGTGCAGACCAACTTGCGACTAAACCGGGTGTTTAGAATACTGTAAATAATTATTATGATGTGTGTAATTACATTAATTAATATGATGTGTGTAATTACACTAATTAGTTTCCAATTTTGTAACCTTGATCGACAAATTTCAAGTCCTTTTCTTTGATCATCATTTGTGGTTTTGATCATCACTTGTGGTTTTCCACTTTTGTTTTGGTCATCATTTGTGGTCTAGTCATCATTTGTGGTCTGGTCATTATTTGTGGTCTGGTCATCATTTGTGGCTCTGGTCATCATTTGTGGTCTGGTCATCATTTGTGGCTATGGTCATCATTTGTGACTATGGTCATCATTTTTGGTCTGGTCATCATTTTTGGTCTGGTCATCATTTGCGGTCTGGTCATCATTTTTGGTCTGGTCATCATTTTTGGTCTGGTCATCATTTAGCGAGTTGTATATTAATTAACTTTGATTATAATTAATTACTATTAATTAAATACCTATACTCAGTAATTAATCAGATAATAATATATATTCTGCGACGTCAAGTAAAATTAATCGTAAAATAGATCTCCGATAAAAATTAATAATTGACAACACTGTCTATTGTGATGATATGAAGTCTGAAAAAAAATATTTGCAATTCCGCATGTGGTTATACTGAGCAAGGGATATAATCTTAGGAAGTCAACATTGCTTGATGAACGGTATACCTGATCATTTATTATGATCAATTTATTTTATGTTTAAGGAATTATTATTTGCAAAGCATCAGTAAAGCATGAGTAATCTGAAACTCGAGCAACTTAAGATATGAGAGGTACCCTTGTGATTTGACATCACTTATACTGATACGTTTTAGGAGCGGAAGAAAAAATATGTTAAAATTGACAATATTTGGTCGATATGGCGTAGAACGAAAACGTGATATATTTCTAACATTTTGATGCCGTCACAAAATGAAAATTTACAATTTAGGTATTTCATCTTCATATTGAAGAAACGAAATTTAGTATGTACATAAACATTGTTCATGCCGACATTATAGTTATTATTTTTTTAATTTTTATTGGTGACGTCAGCAGAAATTGCAAATTATAATTTTTTTGAAATAATTGCTGATGTCAGCAACGTTTTTCAGATTCTTTCAAATAAAGAGACTACCTAATTGTAATTTTTTATTTTATGATGTCATTAAAGTATAAAATATGACGTCATCAAATGTTACGTTATTTTCAATTTGAACATATTTTTATTTGTTGTCTGATTATTCCGCTTCTAAAAAGTATCAGTATAAGAAATAGTGCACATGCTGCACTTTGAAAATCAGATAGGTTCCAAATCACCTAAGAAATGTTAAAACATTTTTTCATTTTTAAAAGAGTCGCAGTAAAGTTAGAGCTGAGGATTGGCGAGTAGCTTCTTACAGTTGGTTGACGAAAAAAATCCTGAATGTCTATTTTGCGTATAAAATTGGGAACGAACCATCCTACAACGACAAAACATTTGATATGACCATGCGGTAGTGTTAAAACTTTCCAAAATGTTAGGTCGACACATAATTAATATATAGGTGAAAAATATTTTGGTCACCATAATTAGTCAGAACGTTTTTCAAGCAGAAATAAGAAAAAAAATTTACCACCTGTCAGAAATTTGGTTACTAAGGGAAAATTATCCCTAGTTACCAATAGAGTTAAACCAACCTCCTTCCCAGGGTTATTTGTCTCTCTTTTCTTTGGTGAAGTCGGATATACATCCCCTGATGCCGTTGAAAGAACGGAATAACTTGGGGTTTGGATTATAAGTTTTATTATGTAACACCATGTAGCACTGTTTAACTTTTCTTTATCACCATTAAAATAAGTAGCTGCAAAAATAGAGTGCAGGATGAAAATGCTCGCCACTCCAATGACGATTTTAAAATATGATTAAATATTTCCTTTCAGAAGATTCAAGAAACAAACAACACAGTCTTTATTATGATGACGTCAACGTCATATTGTCGTCCTTTTAATTTGTACATTTTTATTGATTACGTCAGTGTAAAGTAACATAGTATAGCAAGGAATAATGATCCATCGCAAAGGCCGTTTTACACTTCAGAAGCTTCCCGTTCCATGGAAAATTTTCTGAAGTGGAAAACGGCCTTAATGATTATATTATTAATTAAATTAGAGGCCTAATTAAATCTTATCATGATTATGATTATAAAAGCTAATCATTGTATCTTACTACATTTTGTGAAAACTAACGTTTTTGGTGATGTAATAGTATTAAAGAGTTCCATAAGAAGAAATCCTTTTACAACAGTTACTGAATCTAAATCCTGCTCGATAATCATCAATATTGTATTGACGTCTATACGACGTTCTTTCCAAGTGAATTAAACTTCATATTTGCTACACAATAGAAAGCCAGTGGGCACACAACGTCGTAACAACGTCGTAGCAACGCCAAAACAACGTCGTTTTGACGTTGTCACGACGTTGTTTCGACGTTGTGTACCGGCAGGGACGTTTAAATAAAAAATACTTGGATTTATTGTAAACACTCAATACTATATATTCCCGAATGTAAGGTCATGTGTTTACATGCATGCGCTGTGCAATTTTCAGAATTCCGATTTTAAAAATGGCTGTTTAGGCTCATCAAACTGGACGTCAATTAAAATCTTGGACCCGACTGCAATTTAAATTTTCTTTCAAAGGTCGATATTTCTCAATTCTAAATCTTGTTAGATTAAAGATAAAACTTTCTCACAACAATACTCATATGTCGCAATGCATAACAAACAGTCAAAATTGTGTCTATGAGATAAAAAACAGCTATTTTAACAGGATAAAAAATGTCAATAAATCTGCTGCAAAAAGTTAAGCTTTTAAGCTCGAAGGTAAGTGTATAACACTGATAAGAAAATGATGAAGGAGTAAAGTTTCTGTAGATTTAATTGAACAATTAATAACAGATCACATGATTTGTCTTAAAGATGATAGTGGCAACTTGGCAGCACGTGACATATTGGTATAGTTACATAGTGTAAAAGAGCACCGAGTACTGTATATTGTGCAGTGTATTATGTTGCACTGCATACCTCCTAACTATTTGAAAACGGAACGCAAAATATATTTTATCGACTCAAGTTTAGAGTCACAAATATATACTTTAGTTACTTTAATGTCAAAAAGTTGGCCTGAAGAAAAACCGCGAAACTTTTGTGTTTTGCTGAAAGAAACTTTCACGGTTAAGCTATTTCAAAAGATTGCGAGAAATTAACTTTCGCACTTAGAAAAGTTTGCGGATATAAACTATTCCAGAAAGAGACTAAAAAGAAGAAGAATTTTTGGAAAGATCATACAACTTTTTTTATAAACATCATATCTATAAGCATAATGACTCTGACAATCCTCTAACAATTGAGCATGTGGTAAGCATATTGTCTAGCCTGACAATCCTCTAACAATTGAGCATGTGGTAAGCATATTATCTAGCCTGGCAATCTGTTAATTGAAATCCTACCCTAATTGTAACTACCAACAGTATGATAGCCTGAGCTCCAGTCCCAAACCACTACTTGGAACTGGAGTTCGGGCTACAGTATGAAAAATAAAACGAAAACTGGTTGTTCTGGAATTAATTTTCCATATACCTAAATGAACAGAATTCAAGAAATAATATACTCACAAAATGTTAGTATACAAATGTAACTGTAATGAATGATTTGTAGCAATCTTACAAAATATGTATATAGCTACTAAGCATATACTAAGCATATTTTGAAGGTGAGATTTTAAGATTTATAACTATAACTAAGCATCAGGTGAAGTTTCTCCATGCTGGAAAATCAACAGAAAACGTGACAGTTTCCCCATGCTGGAAATCAGCAGAAAACGTGACAGTTTCCCCATAATGGCAAATCAGCAGAAAACGTGAAAGTTTCTCACATTAAAGTAGCCTTGAAATCGAACTGAATTGTTCAACGTCTGTTTTACGATAACACAAACAAACGGCCATCTTGATGTTTAATATATTCGAGCGTTATCAATATCAAGAACAAAGAATTCTGACGTTTAAATACGGGTACCTATCATAAAAAGAATAAACAGGGGGTATTTCACAGAACAAATAAACATGGGTAGATGTTGACAAAACAAATAATATCAGAATGAAAAACATGATGAAGATAAATGAACAAAAGATAAATGAGTAAAAGTTGATTTCCAGCCAAAATAAGACATTTCATTGGTAGACATTTTACGTCATATCATCTGACAACAATTCCATTTCTGCCAATGGAATACTGTCTTTTAACTTTCTCAGCGGATATTTCACCTAGTAGAAATCCGCCTTAAGAAGAGCATGTTCATAGAGATGCGGAGAGCAAACTAAGCAGAAAAGCAAAGCCCTAAAAATAATAATTATAGAAACAAATGTAACCTCAAAGAGAAGAGTCATTTTTAGTGATAAAGAAGAAAGTACTTTAGAAAACAATAGATGTCTTCCTCCCGAAAATCGTCTCAAATTATATTACAAAGCGTAGTTATCTCACGAGTCGTGGTTCATTCTGAAATATTTTAATGTGTTCATTCAAAGCTCGGCTTGAACCAATACGAGTTCACACGCAAGCAAGTAAGCAAACATAACTTCTTAAATTGAATTAGAATTACTGACGATATTATTTTCAGAAATTGAATTAAAAAGAACTCTTCAAATTCTTCAAATATTTTTAATGGACCTGTGCCAAGTTTCATGAATTGTTCAAAGAAAATTTTGCTTTGGACCATTACTGAACTGACCATGATATAGCACGAATATTTGAAGGCAAATTTCTATAGTTACTAAATAAACATGATAGCAATGGTACTCTACTATCGCTATCTACATGGTTTGTGTAGCAGGCAATTGGTTAGGGACTGGTCGATTAGCTAATTTATTCTAACTTCACTTTATTTTAACGTGTATTTTAGCTTTTGAGGATTTGACTGTTTTTATGGTATTGTTGATTTCCTAAAAGTTTTCAAAAAAATATAATTATTTGATACTACAGAGTAGCTATACCATACACATCATAGTGGCACCATTTATAACCAACATTTATTTAGTTTAAAAAATCTCGTGCTTCTAACCGTTAGACCTTATATCCAGAAAAACAAAACGTGGGTATGAAACGGTAATCACGTGACACATACGAGTAATGTTATATTCATGTAAGCTAAAAATTAAAAAATTGATCATAATACAAATCATCAAAGAGCAACGATAATTTATCTAAGTGACGTATGTGAGTACATTGTTGAATACATTAATCCATTTCAAATGAGTTCTTTTCAAATTAACAAACTGATTGAAAAGAATAGTATTATATAACAGGCTAATTGACACTAGTAGCAGATGTATATATAGGAGAATTGGATCATATATAAACAGATTTTAAACATAATTCTTCAACAGTGGAACTTGTTCATTATATAATGGATACTGTTATTTTATCAATATTTCTATTCGTTTTTTTGATTTGTACATTCATTCATCCATCCAAACAAGAATGTAATGAGCGTTGTGAAGATAGAAATGTTGTAGTTAGAGGCAAGTGCAACAGCAGAACTGGCAAATGTAGGTGTCCATGGGGGTGGACAGGACCAAACTCAGATTATGTTTACGGCGCATTAAACAAAATTGACGCAGATTACTGTGATAGAGGATGCTTTTACAACCATGTTCATAAGTAAGTAGAATGAATTTGTTTTCGCTTATAGATATAAGGGGGAGCCCAGTCCTTAAATCAGCATTTCTCAAGTAATAGTATACAATAGTTAATAATCTGCGACCAAATTGTCCAAAATCCCAACTAGCAAAATCTTGTTTAAAGTCCGCAGTAATGACACTAGAACAAAGTCGAATGATGTTGTACTGACGTCTTTACTGCTGACTTTGAACAAAATTTTCCCACTGGGATGGTTGCCAAGAGAGACTCAACCTTGTTAAATTTTTTCTATCCAAACTACGTCATTTTGACGATAGACGATAGGGATATACACCGTGCGTCGACATAAAACGTTAATCGCACTCTTCTATATCTTACAGTGAGAAATTTAAGAAATAAACCCAGCCTGCAAAAACCTGTTTAAAGTAAGCAAAATAACGTTCGAACACCGTTCTTTTACCTACCCAAAATAGCAGTGACTGCACCAAATAGAAGTTATCGCGTTGTAACAAGTTTCTACTTTAAACAGGCCTAATAGCTTTAATAATATTTATACTCTCTTAGGAATCCAGAATGTGCTCTTGCAAAACAACAGTCACCCGGAGCACCTGGAAGTAATCCTCAATTTTCTTGCCATGGACATTGTGAAAACGCTCCTCTAAATTATGGTTCAAGATGCGTTGCCGAAAATCGTTGTTTATGTCATTGGGGATACACAGGACCAAATGCGATATATATTCAAGATCCAAATCATCAATACTACGGAAAAGTAGTTGCTGACTATTGCACTGTAGAATGTCAGTATACACACCAACATCGAAATCCATTATGTGCTGATGAACCGTAAGAAACACAAGCAGTTTAAAATCAATCATCTGTGGTCAAACGTTCATCTGTGGTCACACGTTTTTGACTCTTTCATAACAATCATAACCTACAGATACTTTTGTAAAAATTGTTTACGTCGTAGAAAACATTTTTATGATTATTCTGATTTCAATTTGAAGCAAGAATAGTGAAAACTAAAGCAAATAATGTCTTTGGAGGAGTGTTATTTGAGCGTAGCTTCAGTCTTGTAAGCTGAAGCTAGGCTCAAAAATCCCTTCTCCACAGTAGTTGTCTACTCTTATTTTGATCGCTGATAGACTATCGTTTGTAACTTGTTTATTGTATTTTCTTTGTAAGGTAGAATACTGTCAATCAGTTTGATTAAAGTCGCATAATCACCCTATTTTGTCCAAATTCGAAAATCTATATCAAGTTCACTATTGGCAAATGCTGATCAAACCCTGGAACTTTTAGCATTTATAAATAAGAGGAAGTGGGTCAAATAAGAAATTATTTTATCCAAAACTATCTACAACTTCATGTAATCATGAAGAAAAGCGATGAAGTTTGGCCAAGCAATATGGCTGCCACACAGTTAGAATAAAAAATACAAAACTTTAATCACTTGTATCTCCACTAATAGTTTTCTTTAAAGAATGAAATTTTCAGAATGTGTTACTGACATTACAAGCTTTCATGTTATTTATTTGGAATTTTGACCAAAATAGGGTGATTATTAACTTTAACTTTTGTATTTTGTAAAATTTCCACAAAACTATTTCCAATATTCTGTATATAAACTTAAACACCCGTATTTATAATATTTTGATAATCATTCTCTTGTTCCATTTCGGATTTTCAGGGGGTAAAGGAGAAAAATAAAACCGACAATTATTTTATAACTCTTGATTGGAATGCACTAAATTTCACATAACTTTTGAGACATTTTACAAATTTCAACAAGTATTACACACCACAAGTAAAACAAAAATACGGAAAATTACCACTAGAAATCCTAAAGATTTGTCTCAGAGATTTATCCGAGTAGACTTATTTACCCGAGTAGACAATTTTTCGTGCAGTTCGTCTAGCTAATCAAAATCTAAGGCCTTTTGTCTAAGAAGTTGAATTTCACTGTGTTTCCAATATTTATGTGAGCGGTTAAGAGAATATTTATATGACAAAATAACTGTCGTTACCCAGTGAGCATACGACGTCGGATCAACGTCAAAACGACATCACGTTGAGCCGAAGTCGTGCGTTAAATAAATGAGATCGGTAAAATCGTGTTTATTACACTAAAGCTACTCATTACATCGTAAGTTTTTAGGGTCACTGAGCTCATGAAAATCTTATTGATTTTATTCGATACTTTCATTCTACTTTCATTCTATAATTTTCATTCTACTTATTGCTATATTAAAGTCTAAGGGAGGCGGCATCAAGATGTCAAGACGACGTCTTTTTAACGTCAGAAGTCGGCAGAATCATTAATTTGATTAGTTCAAATAATAAAGTACTCAAATTAACACAGAGAAACGAATCCTTGAAATTGATTGGTTCCTGCGTACGAAGTCTTGAAATTGATTGGTTCGTGCGTGCGAAGTCTTGAAATTGATTGGTTCCTGCGTACGAAGTCTTGAAATTGATTGGTTCGTGCGTACCAACCCTTGAAATTGATTGTTTGCAGGTTTTTTTTATTTCATATCGAATATAACTAAATTTAGATGATCAACCAATAATCAGCGTAAGTTAATTTATTTCAAACCTTCTTTCTTTCATTTCTTGATTTCGATAAAGTTAAAACAAAACATCAATAACATAATGCAATCAAAGAGGGAAAGCATACAACTTCTACCAGAATTGAAATATTTGATTAAAACTTAAAATAGGTAAAACTTAAAAGTTTAAGATATTCATTATAGATTTGTGAAAGTAGTGTTAGTCTTCCCAACTAAAAGATAGTGGGCACATGACGTTGGTTCAACTTTGAAACAACGTCGAAATGAGGTCGTGACGTTGTTTTGACTTTGATCCGACGCCGCGTGCTTGCGTAGTACTGTTTCTCTAAATGTTGTTAGAAGAATTCTCAATCAATTTTAAAGTATAAATCTAACGCCTGTCATTTTATAAGACATATCTTCATTGTCAAAACTATAATTCAAAATCTGTTAATGAACGATGTTTTACTGATCACTTTTTTCGTGCACCAATCAATTGCAAGATTGTTAATGTAACTCTCCATTACAGTTTTATTTTGGTTGAATTTAACTGCACAAAAAGAAAGTTATTGAATTGCAAAAATAATAATAATAAAAAAAAATGAAAATAAATTACCTTAATTAATAGAACGGTATCTCAATCAGATATGAGTAGAACTCTCAATAATAACACTTAAAGTCTTAAAGATGAATTGATTGAGTCAACATTGTCAAAGATAAAAACTCTATTTTAAGCAATTTGGAATGCTTTGATCTGAAGCGAAGTACAACATTCGTTCTAACTTTACTTTTCATTTCTACAAGACTAATTATGGTGATGGTTTCGGGTGTGCATTAGGCCAGGAGTGGGCTTACTTTCGGATGTGGTCTTATCCATGTGAAGGGGGCGGGGTAGCCTAGTATACTAAGCTCTATTTTTTCTTTTTCTTTCTTTCTCTTTCTCCCAATGTAAACTAAAATCTCAAACGACAGATTATAACGTAAAGAAAGAAAATGAATGACGGAAGCAAAGAGACGGGAATCCTTGGCTAGGGGCGGGGGTTAACATTGGACTTTTACGGTAGTAGAAGTAAAGGGACGGGGATTTATTGGCTGAGATAAATGAGCATATCTGAGACAGAACCAACTTAATATTTTAGACTAAAAAGTATTAATTGTCAAATGATACAAAGGGCGAAGAAATTCATTCTGTAGTGCAGCATTGCGGGTAGACTACGACGAAATAAATATATTACTATCTTTTTTAAATTTTCCTTTTTATTCTTTATTTATGTATACTTATATCTGTGAGCAGTTTTGAAATATATATATAACGTGGAAGTGTCAATATATATTTGTTCTATTTATCTGCTATATCTTACGTCGTCGTCATTATATCTTACGTCGTCGTCATTATATCTTACGTCGTCGTCATTATATCTTACGTCGTCGTCATTACTGATCAGCCGAAGATTATTCTTACTATAACTTTTGTTTTAAAGATTTTTAGAATATTTAGAGGAAGTTCGAATACACTTTTTTTATATAAGAAAGTAGTTTATAAAAAACTCAGGCTAAGAGTATAAAATAAGAAACGTCTTTAGGCTGAAATCTGCAGAGGATACTTTTTTCTATCATTTACGAACAAGATCTCACAATATTTTTTATCTTTACAAATGAGTACCAGTTAAAGCTTCACAATCACCAAAATGGATGTAGCTAGTAGTCTATATTTCAACAGTAGCTATAGCAACTCATTATGAGTTTGTTAATAAGAAAGCAAAACTCTGAAATTAGCAAAATGTTAAGAAATCATCAGCTAAAATGAAAATTTACTATTTCTTAAAAAGTGTGCGACGTAAAGATTGGCTTACACTGGGCGAATGATTCGCTGGAAAAATCAAAAGAAGTTATTCCATTGGTATAAATTGATGTCACCTTCATGTAGCATCAATATTTATCAATGGAATGTCTTCTTTTCGTAGCAAATTAATAATAGTATCCATCAACAAGCACATCGGTGAACTTCGCGACAAGTGATTTAAAGATTTCCATTTCGCACAAATTCTAAATTAAGCTGTTACATTGGTTGAAAGTGACGTCACCTGTTTTTATGTTAGTGGTATCATAGATCTAATATTTGAAATTTTACCTAATTCCCCTATCTACTTATGAATTTCGGTTTGGAATGGAGTTTAGTAGATGATTGAAGAAGGTGTTTATTTCACACACCATAATAACTTGATATTTGGTGACTGGATATACAGTAGACTCTCAAGGGGACTAAAAAATCGCTTGAATTATGGAGTGTTTGATAAGGGGAAGTTGACCTAATCAATTTTGTTTTCACCGTGCCACGGAATTTGTTCGAATTGTGGAATTAGGGTCGAATTATAGAGAGTCCACTGTACTTTAAAGGAAGAAATTTTCTCGAGAAGAACATTTCACGGATTTTGAGCAACTTCGCGAAAATTAAACTCTTGCGAAGAACTTGCTTTAATTCACGAAATTAAATTCTTTCAAAAACTATGTTATCTGCCGAATCGCGAAATTGAATTTAAATTAAATTTTTAATATAAATTTTACCTTACACGTTTTCTTTTAGAACTCAGTTGAGGGTTGAAGCTGAGATTTGGTTTAAATTTTTCATCTATTTTCGAACATATTTTCCTCAAGATGTTATTGTACAGAAATTCAAAGAAGCACATTGGCTGATGTAATTGCAGGTGCCAAAGTTTAAGTAAATAGATATTGATATTAAACGTAGATATAGTTTTGTAAACTTCCTTTGTACCTGTCCATCTGCTATTTACACATGAATAAACATTGTTTGATCAAGACGCACATGCTGGGTTGGAGCTCTTCTTAAAATGTAGTAAGCAAATATGTAATTCGCGAAATTAAATACTCGCAAAAAGATTTTTAATTCGCGAAATTAAGTTTTTGCAAAAATTTCTTCCTTGAAAATTGTTCTTGAAATAATATTTATATTCTGAAACTACCTAAGCAATATTTCTAATATTAAATTCGACTAAGACTATGTTTAATTGATCTATGTCAAATACTTTTTGCAAATCGGATCAATTGGTGGAACCCTCTAAGATTGGAATTAAAAATAACTGGACCTCTTTAGCCCTAATTTCAGTTGGGGAGCCTTTCTGGATGAGGAATTGTAGTTACACGTTTGTTTACAAGCAAAAGTTTAGTAATAGTAGCTACTACTAAGAACCTAACCTACTCAGGATGGGGGAAGGGTACACTTTCAGCCACTTTCATAAACTATTTTTGACAGGTGGTAAATTATTTTTTTTAAAAATAATTTTTCTTTCTTTTTAATTTTGCTTGAAAAACATTCTGACAAATTTTGATGACCGAAAAAATTTGCATCTAATTTTATTTGCGCTACCTGTTTGGCTCTGATGACGTCATCATAAGTAATGTCATGTCAGAGTATTTATGTGTTGTAATAACGTTTAATAAAACGTTTAATAAAATTTGCAAGCGAACTGATTTGAGTCTGGTTGACTTAATTGGACAGTAGTCTGAATTTGAACTCCTCAACATATTTTGTAATAATCAACCTGATTAGACCATCGAAAATTTGGCGCCGAATTAACTTCATAGAATCTCAAGGTTTTATCTCGGTCTTCAATCAAAGGATGCTAACCATGCAGCATAATTTGATGTTACGTTTAGTAACTAAATACCGTACACGAGCACAGAAGTAATAAATACGGATATTTACATATCTGCAGGTATGGGAGAAACGAAAGTAATACATATTGTCTTTTGACATTGACTCTTTAATAAGATAAATTTCACAGTATCTATTATTTTTTTCTTGAGCGCACTTCCTTCCATTACCGTGAAAGATTGATACCGTATTTACAACATGCTGATGAAAGAGGAAGGAACACTCGTGAAGTCATTTATCTTGTTAGTATTATTTTTATAGAACAAGGAAAAGCACCCATGCTCTCACCCATGCATGCTCTCATGACAGCATCTCTTCACAAATAATAAAAACGAGGCGTTTGTTGCTGAAAGTAGAAACTCGTTGCAATGCAATAATATTCATTTATATTTTCTTAAAACATCTAATTTGTTTTCTAAAATTAGTTGTAAACAAATACGGGAGAGTGTTCCATCAAGTTATTTGTGATTGCTCATTGATGGAACAGGTCAAAGCATCCAATTGATTTTCATAATAGCAGATTATATTTTGTAATATGAATTACAATTCACAACAGGTGCTAACAATAGGATATGAATCTGCATTGTATTTACTGACGCTGTATAACAACTGTTCATTTTAAAATGAGGGCGTGGGTTTAAAATCATTCTTACACAAAACGTAGGATAAAAATCGTACGGAACTAATGTAATCTGCCTTTATTGACAAGCTTTGAAGCACAGATTTAAATTTATTCTCGTTGACACCACGGAATTTCCACCTCAGCGTGCTTGCATGGAAAATTGTATTCAACACGTGGATTGCAGACTGTTTGAATGAACATTTGCAAGGACACACAATTTGATCAATCAGTTCCTGAGAAGGTAATTACGAACTTATATGTTGACATGAATCTGAATGTTTTGAGGTGTTACATTATGGACAATAGTTGGCTATCTTCAGAGTAAACAAACTCTTTTAAAACAGTTTATATGCTGATTGACAAGCAAACAAATTCGCAATTATTAATACAAACTTACTTATATATATACAAATTGAAGATAAATATATCTGTCATGTTAACTTCTAAAATCAAATAAGGAAAGATGACAAAAAAATATGTACGAAAAAGGATATATATATACAGGTGCTTTCATATTGCCATATATGGCCAAATCACCCTTAAGCCTGTTTAGTATATCTTTCAAGCTGTACGTGAGAGAATGTATAAATCTCATGTGATCTTCACGTCAGCAGGATATAAATTAAATTAACAGTTAAGCCCTAATCAACAAGGATCTCCTAATCATGCTATGATGGGTTGAAAGCGTGGGATATTCATGTCACATTTTAGGCACATCATGGTCAAACAGCAGCAGAATAAATTCAAAGACATTATTTTGAAATTATCCTTGGTATCATATGGCCACGGTGTACCAGCAGGAGATTATTGTTCATTAAGTATAAATCCTTATAAAAGTGTCATAAAGCTACCGGTACTAAAATTTGCTTGTAATATATATATATATGGATCAATTTGATTTATAACCCATTCATAGAGAATTATCTATACAAACGAGAGTACAGTCACTACAAGGTCAGAGTATCATACCAACTGGACCAAGACAGATCCTAAGAAATTCATTTAACTTATGGAGTGGTCAAGAGGTCTTTCATTTTCTTGTGTTGTGTATTACCATTTACTGTATACAACATTTGCAATAGCTTGCACAGAAAAATGTATGGAGTCTGTTCTCCAAGGCCAAGGCGAATGTATATCAGAAAATGGTCGTTGTAGATGTTGGTGGGGTTGGACTGGTTCAAATGCAGTATATTTAGACACATCTCCTTACACCAATAGAATATTAGCTGACCATTGCAGAACAGCATGTCATTATACACATATAGTTAGGTGAGATGTAACACTGTATATATTATTATTTTTAGCGGGGGAATGCAGAATTGCCCCTCCCCTCCCTCCCTCCGGATTTTAATTAATAACTTCTGTTCTATTAAAAAGAAATATACTTTCAATAAAATAACAATGTGATATAAATGATGATTGTTATCAATCAACTGTAGTTGTATCACGGACAAACTTTTGGGAAGTACATAACGAGTGCGTGTGCGTATGGTGGCACTGTGTTGGGTGCTGTTGTAGATGTGAACCAACACTCTTGTTTTGTTTATTCTACTTTTTCCAAAAATGAACTTTTAGATCCCGCGTCTATTTGAACCCGACGTTTTTTCAAATTCGGGCGTTTAATCAAACTAATACGATATATGTCAACAAACAATCTTTTCTGTAAATAAAGTATTAAATTGTTTAGAAATCAAGAATGTCTGAATGATCTTGGACAAGGAGGACCAAGTGGAACACTGATACCACCTGCAGACCCAGTATGTGATTGGAGATGCCATGCATTATACAGAGCAACATGTATTGCAAATAACAGATGTCTATGTTTTTGGGGATGGACTGGACCTAATGCTCAGTATATATGGGATGGAGGACCAAATCACCGACATATAGTTGCTGATTATTGTATCAATCCTTGTCATTATACGCAGTGGTACAGTAATGCTAAATGTGGAAAGATTGTGCCATAATACATGCAGAACTTAATACTATTTCTTTGGGAGCACATTACAATCAGCATTACTATACTATGACATACCCAAATGTTTTAATTCACAATATTAATCCGCTGATTTCTTCTGACTCGAAGCAACGTGAGAAAATTCCGATACTAGTAACTCCATATACGAACTGTATATTTCCGTGTATACCTTATTCTTTCAATTGTTGGTGCCCCTAATATAATCGTACATTTAATTTCCTTTAGTTTTCGCGAAACTTAAATGCACAAAAATTAAAAATGCACGAACATTGAAAGGAGAAAGGTATTCCATATATGTATTGTTATGTAAATTATTTGTACCAGTATTCAGCAGCCAATACAGAACATGGAGATGATTATCTCTTGTATAATAAATGATATGAAGTGTACAGAAAAGTTTGAAACTTTCTATGCTATCTTAATGCTGATATTTATAATAATATCTATCTAATTTATATTAATTTAATTAACTAATTAGCAAAAGTATATATAAAAACATTATGTAACAAACACATTCTTCGTAATTACTTCCTTACTATTTCCATTATTTCCACAACATTGTATGATTGCAGGAGTAATTCTTATTCAGTGTCTAAAGTTTACTTTATGTTCTTTCCCCAAAAAGCAGCTTCTTTTCGAACGAAATACGAAAGAGTAGAAGAAGAAGCAAACTATTTGCAAAGTATTCTATTACACAAGCATAATATTTGACACAGGCTAAAAAAAACGCTTTCGGCAGATATCGCATGGATATCAATCAAATCAAGGTAAGATTAGCCTGAGTTCCAGTCCCAAACTACGACAAGTACTACTACTTGTCGTAGTTTGGGACTGGAATTCAAGGTACAACCGATCGCATAAATTATGAGACATTTTACGAATTTCGACAAGCAATACAAGCCACAAGTAAAACGTAGACACGGAAAATGACCGCTAGACGTCCCTTGAGGTTTATCTCAGGTTTTATCCGAGTAGACTTAAGACTTAGAGCTTAGGATCTTGGGTCGTTTTGCAAACTCGGCAAATTCTGCTGTTCATAGCAGCCTAGTACCCAGGCTCTTGGAACATATTCAATTTTTTGTGTCTTTA
>JAULBZ010000440.1:0-31360 GCA_032360805.1 Neoturris breviconis
GAAAGCAACCTTCGAAAAGTTACCTCCAAAAGTAATCAAATATAGGGATTACAAAAACTTTTCAAATGAGAATTATCGGTTTTCTGCCAACCAGAAAAGTTAAAGCCATTACTTTTGTTCTCTGTGCTGGAAGATTTTCTGTTCCGTGGGGGTGATCCAATACAATAGAAATGTCTGCACGACATTCAAATTAAATTTATTGCTTTAAATATCAAAGTCGCGTCGTTTCAAAAGCTTGTGTTGTGTTTGAGCAATTTTCAACAATTTTCAACAAGCGTTGCTAGTATATATTTTCAACAATAAGAACTGAAAGTACAAATTTTTGAAAATTAAGTTATTTCCGCTCAATATCGTGGGCGCGAACAATAAGAGGAATAAGGTACCTGAATAGGAAAATATTTACTTTTAGTCATCATGCCTTTAAATATGTCAGGGAATCACAAGCTGTTAAGTGACCAAGTATGAAGATTAACTACGATAAGTACAATTTTCTGAAAATTGCTATGATGTCATCACATAGATGCCATTATGCCTTCAAATATCTCAGGATGTCACAAGCTGTTAAGTGACCAAATATCATAACCTTGCCATAACCTAAACCTAATCAATCCATAAACCTAAATCGTGTCAAAAAACCTACAAACCATACCATAACCATTTAACTATATAACCATTACTATACCAAGCAAAAACCGTCCATGGTCATGTCATAAACCTATAAACCTAAATCATAACCAAACCATGCTAAAATGCTATAAATCTAAATCGTACCATAAACATTTAACCTATAGGTATAATAACCGCAGTTATAACCACATAACCAAAACCATATCAAACTATAACCTCATGTCATAATCCTATAAACCTAGCTAAGTCATATAACCAGGAAGAAGAATTTAAAAAAATATTAAGAAAATATTGCAAAATATAAAATTTAATTTTTTTAGAAAAATTTTGGTCTGCAAAATATTACTTCAGACGGTGGGTCAAAGACGGTGGACGGTGGGCACAAACGTGGCACGGTAAGCGGTGGACGGTGGAACGGTAGATTTCACCAGAAAGAAGCCTTGTGAACGAGGTTGAACCAACCGTGCAGTAACGATGTTTTATTCCTAGTTGTTCATCGATGTTCTTAAATATTGTGCGCTGAATTTGAAGCCTTGTAATGTTCTAATAATATGATGTTCTAATTTTTAGGCTTTTTAAGCCATACGTTCTTATAAGCGTCGTTTTTATACAAAAGCGTGTATTTACTCTCCATTCCTCTTTTGCTATGTACTGTAGACGAGTCTACATTCCCCCAAATATAATATGAGACAAATTACGAATTTTAACAAGCAATATATACTACAAGTAAAACGTAAATAATTAAAACGACCTCGGGGATACCAAGAGATTTATCTCAGTAATTTAGGGCTATTTTATTGTTTCTAGCAGCCTAATACCCAGGCTCTTGGAACAAATTCGAATTTGCGTGCTGTTTGACTTGCTAATCAGATTTTGAGGCTTTCTGTCTCAGTTGAAATTCCATATTTTTACTCAAATTTCACTTTGTCTCAAACATTTTTGTGGGAGATACACTTGTCTACTATGTCGAGCATAATTTTGCTAGATGAACAATTTTCAATGAAAAGTATTTCTTGCCTTCCATTTAGCCTCTTCCGCAGACTAAGGCAGTCTTTACGCGACCCTTAAATGAGTGTCACCCTAAGAAATAACCAATCAAGTGCAAGATCGTTCAGGGTGCAACTCTCTCATTTAGGGGTTAAGGTAAATACTGTCTAATGTCGAACTTCGTCTGTGGGATCAGGCTAGCCACCTATACACACTCGTCTATATTTTGGATTGCGCATTCTATTCTGCTACCACGTAACTCCTTCCACTCCCCTCCGCCCATTTTATAATATCTGCAACACAGAACACATTCCATTCCCGTAATTTTTGCACTGTAATTTTAGAAAAATATGCGACCTGGACGCTAGCTAAACTGTTGTTTGCTTGAGATTGAAGTGTAGTAGAAAGAACAGTGAAATTGTGATAATTATACCATAATACTTCAAAAATTCTCATATTACTCGTTTCTAAAATATACCGTAGTTTACTAACCGTCTTATTTTAATTCTAACTCGAATTATGTGCTTTGTTTAATTGGAGATCTAGTAGCCTGTTGAAACATCAAAAACACCATCTTTGCCGTAGTCACAAAGGCGTTAAACATTCGTATTTTGGTGATTACAAGAAGGGAAAACTTAGTTTCAGAAGATACAGTATTTTCTAGCTTATGCAGCTGGATTTAGTAACATCAAGGTTGATGGGAATGTAGTTTATAACCACCAAACTGTCATCTTTCTGACTTGAAAGTCCGCGCGATGTCTTCGGGAAGACAGCCTGTTTCAGTCGACACTTCTGATGGATCAAGACATCATGGTCACAGATCTGGGACGAAGAAGGTCTGTTTTTAACTTTTAAGATAATAATTTATTTTTTGGTGAAGTCTATCGCAGTTCATTCATGTTTCAAAGGTTATTCTGTTCGTTTAGATGGAGGATTCACATTCAAGTTCCAAATCTCGTCAACGAACAGGGACAAGTTCTGAAGACGTTTATATCGGAAAGTATAAGCTTATGAAAACGATTGGTAAAGGAAATTTCGCGAAAGTAAAGCTAGCAAAGCATCTTCCAACTGGTCGAGAGGTAAGAAATTGGATGGTTATCATCTTGTTTAGCTAAACTTCGACTACCACGTACGCCTTGAAATTAAGAAGGAATCGCCGCCATGTTTTGATCATTTTTGATTACGAAATTTTGCATAAGCGGTGTTCTAGATCATCAATAACTAGTCACGTGATAAAAACATTTGAGTTAACAAACAGTTCTAAAAATTAAAATGTACCACGTGATTAAAATGGTTCCTGTCCTGTTACGGTGTACTGAAAATTGGCCACTGAAGCGTTTTATTTTTGTACGATTTATATTAAGTTTGATTCTATCAGTCTAGTAGATTCGCAGTAAAATATCTCCACAGACCTCAGTTTCATTTATGAATAAAATTAAGAAATGATCATAATACATTCGTTTTTTGTTAATTTACAAAGCTAAACTTCAGATCGATATGGTTTATGACGTCTGCTGGAGATAAAAACAAATAGGGTCAAAGATTTGTCTAAATACAAACACTGTTTCTTAGCTCATACATACATAGAATATTGTTATTTCTTGCAATGTACAAACCTTTTACCCTTCTGTATTATCACCATTTATATACATTATGTATGGATCATCACCATACCTTATGCATACCTTTGTGTGTTCCCTACACGACAACTACTTTGACTATCCACAAATTTGATGTATGTAGTAGCTATAAACTTGAGTATAAGTGCTTCATTTGCTATGTTAGCCTATGGTGTGCTTATATTTACCTAGGACATGCATTACAGTATTTACCTTTATCAGTTTGGTCGGTCAACTCTTATTTCTCTGCACTACAGTGTTTAGCTATATTTATTTTTACACCAAACTTATCATGACCAAGCGTAAGGGGTCGTCAACAAAATACTTTTGTTATGCTTAGACATTGTCCACAAAGTGGGTGGGGGACTAGAAGCATATACGTTAAAATATTTGTTGTGACAATTCTATTTCATCTTTTATTTTCTGGCACAGTTGAATGACGCACATATCGTTTTGTCCTAAATTAGCATCGTAAATCGATAAATATAGTCTACTTCCAAAGCTACCATTTTTATTAGTAAATATGACAAATGTGCCTAAAATGAAATCACATGTTTTTTGGTGTTTTTTACACGGAGTAAGAACAGAAGCTATAATAGCGGCGGAGTCATTCCGTCGCATTGCAGATAGTAGGTACGTTTTTGTATAAAAAAATATTGATCTTACGAAGGACAGGAGGCCCTAAGCTGTACATGCGTAAAACAATTTTATTATTGATGATATTTTGACATATTGAATGCCTTTTAGCACCGCCCTCGAATTAGCACTGCACTTTTATTGAAATTAATTTAATAAGCACCGCCCTCGAATAAGCGCCACACCTGCTGTTAGTTTTCTTTGTTTTCTTTTTAACTAAAAATTAAGCAACTAGTCTATATACATATACTATTGAGTAACTTTTAGTATCAGATTTTCTAAAATTTAATTAACTTTCAGTACTAGGGCAGGGACATTTCCAGGGCAATTTTACTACCGATATATGGGTTTGGGAGCTCAAATTATTGAGCAAGGTTGGTTATTCATCTCCTTTTTATAATATTACTTTACGTCATCACTCAATTCTGATTACTGAAAAGGCATGCCTGCATCAAATAAGGGTACAGTAAGTAACTTTTACTATTTTCATGCGCCCAAATGAAGGCTTATATGCTCAAAACAGGTATGCCCAAAAAGTCTCTAAAGGACACTGTAGTGCTTGACCCAAGAAGTTGTTTATACGTACATGTAGTTTGATAAGGCCATGCATTATTGATTAGTTCATAGTCATTTAGAAATGAGGTGATTATTTTTTCGAGTATGTGTTTGCTGTATTAAATGCCAAAATATAGTAATGCCACTCTTTAAAACAAAAAATAGTCTTTATCATCTGTGCTTAACGATAAAACACAGCATTTTTTGTAAAAATATTCTTCATTTATTTTCATAAGAATTCCAGAAGTTATTCAAAAAATCTATCTACTGAGTATCTTATTTTTTAAAAATTTAAATGGGAAGTGGGGAAAATTTAAGGTTAAGCCATTTTGGTGCAGAATATAGCATCAGTGATCTTTTAATATTTACAGACATTTTAACAACATCTCATCATTTAATCATTTAATCATTATAGTTTCAAATTTGCTCGTCTTTGCACGCATGACGTGTGTTCAGAAAGAGATAACAATGCGGACTCGTTTGTTTATCAACATAGTGTGATCATAAATCTGTACAGATCAAAGACCTGTTCAAAATCACTATTTTGATTCCTCTCTACTTATTGTATCACAGTTTTGTTTTTAAAGTATTTTTTGAAAAGTTAGAAGCCTCTGAAGTTTACATAATAATGAAAAAATAAAACTGAAACTTATATGGAAATAACGGTGTAGCGAAAAACTGTGATAAAGCTTTTTAGATTAATATATGCTGAACAGAATGGCGTTGGCGTTAAAAAAAAGACTGCATTCTATCCTAAAGCCATTTACCATGCATTCCACGTGCAACTAACAGGACATTTTATCATTTTACATGCCCATAATTTATGAAGGCATCATATAAAAATTATATTAAATATATTTTATGGTCTAACAGGACTATCTACGTGCATGTAGTGTCATATCCAGAGACCTTTTGGACACACCTGTTTGGAGCATATAAGCCTTCATTTGGGTGCATGAAAATAGTAAAAGTTACTTATACCCTCTTATATTTGATGGTTTATTTCAACAATACAGATAAAGGCATGCCTTTCCCCAATCCAGAATTGAGTATGCTGTAAATTAGTATATCAGAGTTTATACAACATCAGGGAAATTGAAAGTTCATCAGGGAAAATCAGGGAATTTATAAATCCGATCTGGTATTTTTATAAATCAATCAGATTTTGTTAGGTTTGGAAATGTTATTTCAAAGTCTGATGCATATAGTAATAAGAAATGATGATAACTGCTTATGATTCAAAAGGATATTTTATATAAGGATTTTCATGAAAAACTATGAAGGTGAACTGGTTAGAAAACCTACAAAGGAAATCAGGGAAATTTGATGTAAATTAAAACCCAAAAATTAGGGAAAATAAGGGATTTTTTTTGTAAAATATCTGTATAAACCCCCCTGATTTATTTTAACATATTTTTCTTTCTTACTGCAAGTGTCAAGATAGCGGGTGGACATCACCTTACTCAAAAACACTCTTCCACAGGTGATGTCAGACCATTATTTTGACACTTGTGACTGTAACATTCTGATTATGTGAATTCAGAGTTTTTTTAAAATCACTGCATAATTTAAAATGTGAAACAATTTGAAACAAAATTTACTCATGGAAATAAGTTAATCCTAAGAGGCTACTACTAAAAAATGTCAACATCAAGCTGATTATAAACAACAAACCCTCATGACCACAATGTGCGTTTTGTACTTGTATGTAAGGTGTAGCTCTGTCAACAAGAACACCATGAATTTGAATGTGGTTTTTTCTTTCAAAATAATATACATTAAAATACAAAAAAATTAGGCACATCAACTTCATCAAATAAATTTTGGGCCAAATTTCCTGAACTTAGTTGTGTTTCAAAGTTTGGTCAAGTTTGCATTGTAAACTCAATTATTATGTAAATCTAGGAGAAGAAAAATAAAACAAATATAGAGTTAAATGCAAATCAGAATTTTATTATTGAGTGGCTTACAGTTTTTATTGACTGAAAAAAGGAACTCAGATTTTTGAGAATGATTTTCAGTTTCAAGTTTTTATATAATTTTCAGAAATCTATAAATCCTAATTTTTACATAAGATTTTGTTGATTTTTCCATGAAATCTCCATAAAAATCATGAAAAATCTCCTAACTTTTTAATGGAAAAAAATGGTGTATTTTTTTTGCTCGAAATATAGCGTTGTATTTGCTTTAAAGTTGCTATTGTGAGGATATCCCATTTCCGAAACCTCTACGCAATTATGTGGTAATTTTTAGAAAGTGAAAAATTTGTTTATAACAAAATTTGATCAGAAGAAAAATTTCGTTGAAGTTGATTTGGTCACTTGATTTGCCCAAAATTTTGAATTTTATTCCTCATAGAGCAAGAAACTCATTCAATATTTATCATATAGGATTCAAACTTTCAGCAATGACTATATGCATCATTGTGTTGACATTATAATTATCACGTCACATAGTCATGGCGTCATTTGGTGACATCATGATGGATATATTTTTGGTATTTTTGCTAACTTTGGCCCACTATTGTTACAAAATTATAGCATTTTAACAAAAATCTGGCAGGTGCGTTAAAAAATATAGTATTACCTTTCTGAACCTTGAAACAGGACATAAGAAACAGCTGTAAAACAAAAGTTATTAATTTTGATAGAATACACACTTCAAAAATAAATTCACGGTAATTTGTGAATTTTTATGACGTCAGCAAAAAATAACTATTCCTAAATGTTTATTAGAGGTTGTAGTATTACCAAGTTTCATTACCATATGTATATGTTCAGCCACTCTTGAGATCTTGATGGGGTGGAATGATACACCTCAGCAAGTCGATTTCCATAAGTAAGTCGATGTCTATAAGTTACTTCATATGTGTGGTAAATTTTTTATATTGACTTTATTTCTTTGTATTTTAGGTGGCTATCAAAATTATCGATAAGACACAGTTAAATCAAACTAGCTTGCAAAAGGTTTGTAAAATAATTACTAGTACAATAATTTCTATAATTAAATACATGTATATATATGCCAGTTCGGCAGGCAGCAGGATTTGAGTTTGGTGTGAGTTCAAACCTCAGTGAGATACACAATATATATTATCACTGTAAACTACTAAATACTATATAGGAAAGGTTTCTTTATCATTTTCTCAAATATTTTGGAACATACTGGCCTCTGGGTTCACGTCGGCATTCCCCTGTGGAGGAGCATTATTGGAGGCTAATTTGCAGCCTATTGGCTGCAAATGCTCTTCAGGGGAATACTATCCTGAATTGAGAGGCCTGAATAGACCTTATGACATGATATGTAGCCATTAAAGACAATCGTTCAGCCTGCATTTCAACGGTTTTAATTCTAGCACACACTTATTCAAATGTTTTGAATCTTGTGGTAAACATTCCTTAAAAGATTTGAACAAATGAGACCTACCTTTAGTTAGTTATGCCAAGAATTCTTTTTAAAACAGCTGCTGACAGTCAGCATTTTTTTTTTTATTATGAGGGGCCTCAATGATGTGCCTAGGCATGATTACCTTTAATAATCGTGAACATTCACATTAATAATTTTTTTAAGATATTAATTTCGACTCATTTAATAATAATGTTTGGCATTTATTTACAATATATATAACTTTAAAACGTATTTCGAATGTTTATGGTTCATTTAACTTCGAGACCGACCTCATCATGGCTCTTCTATAGAACATGTTGTAAGCAGTACTGAATCATGCGAAGGAACATTGAAATTGGTCTTGGGGATAAATGGTCTTAAAAATGTATAAGCCCATGGACTGATTTTCAGGATTTTACACCGTTACCTGATTGAAGTATATTATCAATGGATGTCAAAAATAGTCCTGGAAAGATTTAGCCATTTTTTAATAAAGTTTTGGAAAAGTCCTGGACTTTTTTAAAATTCCTGTTCTCACATTTTCATAATTCAGGTTTTACTTTGAATTATAGCTTAATGTCAAAATTTCCTGGGACTTCGCCCCACCCCCACTTTAGGAGATTACAGCACTCCACACAAGAATGCCAGCTGAAAATTCGAGTGTTGGATTCTGCTGACTGACAACTTCAAAGTCCTGTATTCACCTGTGAATTTTACCGTCAATAAAGCCCTTGAAAAATCTTTGAATTTGGAAAACTGCCCTTGAAAGTCTTGGAATATAATCTGTGAAAGTTCTTGAAAAATAAAAAAAATGTCCTGGAAAGTCTGGGATAGTCCTGGAATTTGACAATCATTTATTTGTAGCAACCCCTGTTTTAGGCTCGATCTTGCATGGATTTAAAATATATATGATTTACATGTTATTCTCCTCTTTAGCTATTTCGTGAAGTCCGTATAATGAAATTTTTAGATCATCCTAATATAGGTATGTTTATTTTATTAATTTTCAATCTATTTTTGTTATACAAGTAAGTAGACTAATTAATTAAAATTATGATGAAGAATAAGGATAAGCACCATCTAAAAAATACAATTTACAAGAAGAGAACAGGGCTTGAAATAACAGCCGGTCATCGCTGTGGAAGAGAGATTTTTCAGAATATTTTCAGCCAAGTTGGCTGAAAATATTCTGAAAAATCTCTCCTCCACGATGTCAATCCATTACAAACTCATTGGTATAATTCTGCGCAAATTATTTTTTATTGAATATATATATATAGCTTACTTAAAATGTTGCTTTTCAAACATAATTTTTAAGATCTTTACTTTATTTTAGTATCCATACTAGGAAAGCTTAAAAAAATTATTTTTGATCTACCAAATTTATATCTATTAGGATGGGTGCAAGCCTCAAGATAATGGTCGGATATCACCTGTGGAGGAGTGTTTCTTGGGTACAGTTCTCAGCTTTGCAGTTTAAAAATGTACTCAAAAGCACTCTTCCACAGGTGACGTTCAGTCGTTATCTTGAAGCTTAGGGTGTCACCAAACTAGCACAATTATTGGTTTGTTTCTTTGGCATAAGGAATCCAATTAATTATGCGATCATGGACTCAGTATACTGTACTTTTCCAAAGATATTATTTGCATTCATTTTCTCTCCCACATACTGTATTGATGATTTGTGTATTATGTTTGAGAAAAGCATTTTGTGTCCGTGGTTGTATGGCATATTCGTATTGTGTTATATTAACATAATAGTAATGGAGGCAAGGCGCAAAACCTAGTGTTTTAGTTGTACATTCGCCCTATTTATATGTTACCAGAAAGAGTTAACTGTAAACTACATTAGGCGTTGGACAGTATTGTTTCTTTTTCTGGTTTGCACACTGTATACGCAATCTTGTTTTTCTTCTAAGCTTGCATGTCTGTCTAGAGAGGAACGGTAAATACATGACGTATTTAATTTGAGCATATGTTTAATTTGGTTCTCCTTTTGTTTTCCAAAGCAAGTTTACCTTGGATTTTTCCCTGAAAGATTCAATTCTCAGTCACTCAGCCTATGAGTCGGCAAGTTAATTTACTGGATTATATGTTAGAATTAAGAGCAAATAATCACTGTGGAACAAAGCCTGAAGCTGTGCTCAAAACTTCCCCATTCACAGTAATTATTTACTCTTATATCAATGAACTCAGAGCAACATATTGCCCATGTGTAGCATTGACCGAATCACGACCAAGATTGGTATAGAACTCATATAACGTTTCATCTGTGTACCTAACATGGCTGAGACAAAAGTGGAGATACGCAACATAATAATCCTGCTTTTTGTTTGTATTTTAGTAAAATTATATGAAGTTATTGAGACTGATAAAACTTTGTACCTTATAATGGAATATGCTAGTGGAGGTTAGTTTTTCTTTATGACAGTCATAGTTTTATTTAAAAAGACAAGATTTTTTTAAATTATTTAAAGCATATAACGTATAAGCCTATAGTATTTTCTTATATTTGGTTATTCTCTATTTTTATTTAGTTTATACATAATAATATGATGCATAATGTGTGTATGCAAATCTTGTTCCGTTTTACTTTCACTAATTTGGTGGGCTACTTTCAATGCCATACATATTTTATTATGTACATGTTAATGTTTTCTTTTTATGTTTGTTTAATTTATAAAAAGTTGGTTACAAATTAGATTTTTTTCTTGATATAACTAGGTCTTATAATTTAACAACAATATGCCACAACCCTCCCCTGAAAAATACCCCCTATATGGGCCCACAACCCTACCTAAAATTTCAGCTAATAGTATCTCCCCCCCCCCCCCCAAATCGATTTTTTTTTAATTTTTGCACCCCTTAACTTCTGGGAAGTGTAGTGTAATGCTGCATCTGTATTTTCATCACGTCATAGAGTTTCTATTTCTAATACTTCAATATGTAAAAAGTGCTATATCAGTGTTTACAATGAAGCACTTGTGACAAATTGATTTAATGAAGAAACTGATGTTTTTAGCATACAATACTTGGTGGTTAGAATAAGAATCAATGTTTGAAATTGAATTATAATATTTGCGGAGAGGAGTATTAGTGAAAATTGTTTTACATAGTATTCTCCACAAAACATTTTAACTCATTGTGGTATCAGTTTAACATTTATCATGGATTCTATTTTGTAGGAGAAGTATTTGACTATCTAGTTGCTCATGGTAGAATGAAAGAAAAAGAAGCCAGAGCAAAATTTAGACAGGTATACCTTCTTTCTACGTTGCGGGTGATATCCAATGGTTATCTTCATTGCTTGGTTTCTTTGTCCCAGTGGAATCTTTGGCTAAAGCCAGTTGAAATATAACTGAAAAAGAATATGACATCAATTATGATGTTACCAAAGAACCAATCCATGGAAAGCTCGTTGATATACCACCCGAGCATGTTTATTTTTGTTGAATTTGATTAGATTTAGTTTCTTTGGATCCTTTGGAATGAAAGAGATGGCTCCTTAAATCATTACTTTTCAAAATTAGTGTGTTTTATTTTAATCACTACATATTAAAACATATACATATATTAACAGGTTTTATCGTTACATCTCAAAATTACTGTTCTTATCATTACTTTTCAAAATTAATGTTTTTTTTAATCATTACATCTCAAAATTAACAGGTTTTTAAACTGGTTCAAAGGAAACTAATCCTTTATAAATTTTTGTGTGTTCTATTTTTCCATCGTGCTGCTCTAGAGTTTAGTTTTATGATTTGGTGATATAATTGTCTTTTACTTTTTATTTTAGATTGTTTCCTCTGTGCAATATTGTCATCAAAAGCATGTTATCCATAGAGATTTGAAGGTAAGAAGAGCTGTCAATGATCCTCTATAATTGATTAGTTTCAAGACAAAGATATCAATTGCAGTTGCCCCCAGTTTTTTTCAAAAAAGAAATTTTAAAAATATGTTGAAACCATGATTTACCTATCCTTTTGGAGTTTTTACATTGTTTATAGTTGGTTCTTCTAGGAGCCTGGAAATGCATTTTGAGGGAACCAATTTAGGCCAAAATCGAAAGATTTCCTGAGACTTCATCCCCTGTTGTGCCACTTGTAGTGCTTACAGCTGGAAGTGTTGCAGCCTTTGGCTAAATGCTGCGAGTGTGCCACTTATGTCACCTTTGTGCCAATGCTTCACTTTATTTGACCTTGCTACGACCTTGCAGTTTAGTGATATTTACTCAACGTAGACTACTCAGCTTTTTTTTTACACTAAAGCAAACTAAATTACTATTGTAATTAAACAGCCAGATGTAGGACAAACATTTTAAAATTTTGTTTAGTCAACTGGCCTCATTTAAAGTATGTTATAAGAGAGCTTATCATAACAAAGTATTATCAAAAAACGAATGTTATATTTGTAAAATATTAATAAAGACTTGTTATAAGGGAATATATTTAAAGGGGAAGTAAACATATTTTTAATAATTTCACAGAAAGAGGAGCTTGATGCGTGAATTTCAGAGCTCTTTAAATTATTGAAAAAGCTCTTTCCATTCGAAAGATATTGAAGTCTAAATATGTACTGTTTGCCTTTTGACTGCCCCTTTATCATTTTATAAATGGACTGGCACTAGTTGAGATATGACATTACCATTTGCAAAAGATCATTTACTTTTTTTGCTACAACTTCGAAACTAATTGTTAGCTTGTTTTGAGATTTTATAAGAGCGGTTATAAGACCTATAATTTTTAATAAATACCTTTTTCATAATGGTGCCATGTCACTAGTTCCAGACCCCTTAATTTTTTGCTGACACATCAAGTTACCTTAGTTAATCATAGTGGACCAGTGGTTTTTGAGCAACAAGGACTTTTAAGGATGTCTTTCTCCACAGGTGATGTCTGACTGTTATTTTCAAGCTTTGGATAGTGCATCAAGTCTCAAAATGACTTTCAGACAGCACTTGTCTGTGTAGGAGTGTTTTTTTAAATTTACTCAAAAAATTCTTGTCCAAAGTTATTTTGAGGCTTGGTCCATTCTAAAGTAACGCAAATCATAGCTTCATGCAAAATAGCACAAATTATGAGTGATCGAAATAAGAGTAAATAATCACTGTGGATGAGTGGTTTTTGAGCGTAGCTTCAGGTTTATTAGCTGAAGTAGTGCTCGAAAATCACCATAGTGATTATTTGCTTTGTTGTAACCATGAGTTTTAGTTTAAAAGGTAAGTGGACAAATGTTAAAAATAATATTTGGAATAGCTTTTTGAGCATGTGGGATTTCTTTAGAATATTGTTCATTTTCCTCGTTTTAATTAATTTAAAAACAAAGGAGAGGAGATTCACAAGACTACATTAATTGAAGTAGAATATTGTTTGAATAACTTTGAATTGTAGTGCAATACAAATATGTAACTTTAAACAACAACAATAAAATAATACTATATATATCAAGTCTTAAGATAACGGTCAGACATCCCTGTTGAGTGTTTTTAGTACAGTTTTCAGCTTTGTACTCAAAAATATATTGTATACATGTAATTATCTGATACCAAGCTAGTTTACTATTAATAATAGATAAACAAACATGTGGGATAACGAATATAAATATGTACCCTATGTTGTACCCTATATATTTAAACATGCATATCGTATTTAATCGAGGAAATACGGTATTTCAAAGCATGTTCTGTGCACTCCTGTTGATTCTGTAGCTTGTGGGTTCACTATATTTTCTAACCTTAATTTAACATTTACCAAAATATTTCAAAAATGCTTTTCTGACAATTGCACCAAAGTATAGATATTTGAATGCATTGTAAAATAATTTATTTTCAATAACTTACTAATTGTAATATTGTACGTTTTAATTTGCCCTTATTATGTTTTCTAATTGAAATAAAAACTTGTTCAAAGTCAGTAGTAAAGACTCTAGAACATCGTCGAACGACATTTGTACTAGCATCTTTTCTGCGGATGGTAAGGATGTCTCACAGCGCTAAATTAAGAACATAAAATTTTCTGTAAAGATTTGTGAATAAAATTAAGAAATGGTCTTTGTATTCATTCTTTGTTTGTGTTCCTCTGTAAGAAATATACATTGTTCTTTTTGCTATCACGCAAGCACATAGTTTTACATGAATTAAATCAAACAGATGCAAAGTTTTTTATCCTTTTAGAGATATTATTTGTGAAACCAAATACATTGTAGGGAAGGAAATACCTGTGTATAAAGTAGACAGAAAATATTAAATAGTATAAATGTAATAAAATAATCATGTTGCATCTGTGTGTGTTATAATATTTTAAAAATTGCTTATTTAACTGGAACTTAAGCAAACCTTATTCAATCCTCTCAACAATGCAAGTATTGAGTATTGTCAGGTGAAATACTGGTTACATCCTCATCGATAGTTTAGACAGACACTCCTGACAACTTGACCCTATTGAAATCTTCCCCTTCCCCTCTTATGAGTGGACAAATATATGATCAACAAGATACTTTGCCTTGTTCTTGATACATTTATTACAATGCATGTAC
This sequence comes from Neoturris breviconis, assembly GCA_032360805.1. Classification (NCBI taxonomy): domain Eukaryota; kingdom Metazoa; phylum Cnidaria; class Hydrozoa; order Anthoathecata; family Pandeidae; genus Neoturris; species Neoturris breviconis. The sequence continues at coordinate 14,346 of JAULBZ010000440.1, forward strand.
TACACATTTCTTGTATAGTTTTAACAGTGAAGACACCATATAATTTATACAAGTACTTTTGCTTCATAGAAAGCCTTCTATTAGATAGTGTCTGTTTTTGAGAGGTTTGCTGTGGTTTTAATTGCACTTGAAAAGACGAGCATTCTTCAAAATATGTAACGCATATAACATATAGCATTTTCCTATATTAGGTTATTCTCTATTTTTATTTTAGTGTATAGATAACACTATGATGCACAACGCAATGTGTGTATACCAATCATATTTGCTTGGTTTTATTCGGTTTGGTAAACTGCTTTCAGTACCATCGCTTTGATTGTTTATTTTTAGGCTGAAAATCTTCTTCTGGATTGCGATATGAATATAAAAATTGCTGACTTTGGTTTTAGTAATGAATTTTCTCCTGGCAGTAAACTAGATACTTTTTGTGGTAGTCCTCCATATGCTGCTCCAGAATTATTTCAAGGCAAAAAATATGATGGCCCTGAAGTTGATGTGTGGAGTCTTGGCGTTATTTTATACACCTTAGTTAGTGGATCTTTACCGTTTGATGGACAAAACCTTAAGGTAAGAATTATGGAATTGCTTATGGTAAGTTACTTTTGTAAAAAGGTAGACATTCTCTGTATATATTATAGCAACGATAATTTTTGGACTTACTTTAAGTATAGATATCGAAAAAATTATATTTTTCGTGAACATTTAATTTTGCAAATTACCACATAAAATTATTTTTGCGGACATTTAATTTTGCGAATAAAATCGCCAGGGAACTTAAAACATATTTTATGAATGTAGAAGTAAAAAAAAAAATCATGAACATTTTCAGGAAATTCTGAAAATATATATACTGTATCTTTTGGACGCAGACACAATTTTTGGACAATTGGACAAATCAAGATATTCCAAAAATGCTGGTAATGTAATGAATTGCAGTTTACAACATAATTCAATTGATAACACTTCTACTTGAATATATCCAAAAATATATCCAAAATTAAATTATAGATTTGTTTTAGCATGTAATATTGCTGAAGATATATCAATTGATGATAATTATTGTAATTATTTATTTGTATTCTTTTTCTTTGTTCTGTAGGAATTAAGAGAACGTGTTTTACGAGGAAAATATAGAATACCATTTTACATGTCAACAGACTGTGAAGCTTTGTTAAAAAAGTTCCTGGTGTTGAACCCTGAAAAGAGAGCATCATTAGAAGTAAGTATAGTACTAAAAACAAGAAGCCAGAAGCTATGTTCAAAAAGCACTCCTCCACAATGAACCATCTCCTTGAAACTCCTTAAATCTCCAAATTTCTGTTTTGTTAGCTTATCTCCTCACAAGCCTCCTTCTGATTCTCCCTAAAATTTGAAAAATTCTCCTCAAAAAATCATGTGGAATCTTCGCAATTTTTGATCGGAAAAAAGAGTGGTCAACACAATGTGATTATTTTCTCCTTCTCGAACACTGTCAATCTTGCATGTCAACATTGTACTGTTTAACTCACGTTGAAATAAGTCACTTTAAGTATCTGTTGATTATGGAGAAACCGACACTTATAAGGTTGTTAACTCGATGCTTTTCACAGATATATCTTAGGCTGATATAACCCCTGAAGCTGAAATCCGATAGCTCAAAGTGAGATCAAATAATCACTGTTAGGGAGCGATTTTTGAACAAACATAACTTTAGGCTACATAGCCATAAATCACTGGTGAGGAGTGATTTTTGAACAAACATAACTTCAGGCTACATGGACATAATAATATCCTATAATTTACAGGAACTTTCTGTTTACTCCCAGCGATAGAAAATTACAAACTTGGGACGGTTGAATCTCTTATTGCAAAGATTCATAATACGGTTAATGTATTGCACTAACATAAAATACAAAACATCTACTTCCATATTCGAACATGTTCTGATTTACTAACCTATAATGAATTTCCAAATAAGCACCCACTCTTTAAGCGCTCCCTCTAATTATCGCCCCTCTAAAATTTAAAAAATTTAATAAACGCCTCCCCTTTAATAAGTGCCCCTTCCCTAATAGTGTTTTAGAAAATTGGTAAAAAATTCAGATTTTATAGTTATACCTGATAATTAAAAGTATATTATATATTGCTTGGAATAATCACTTTGGTTGATTTTTTAACATAGGTTCAAAAAATCTAAGCGATTAATTTGTTTTAATTTTGACCTTTGAGGTACTCCTCATTTGTAGCATAGTTATCATAAATCAGTGGTCGAAATAAGAGTAAATAAATAATCACTGTGGGGGTAGTGATTTTTAAGCATAGCTTCAGGTTTATTAGCCTAAAGTTATGCTACTCCTCCACAGTGATTAGTTGCTCTTATTTTGACCACTAATAATTGCTAATTCTTGTTTCAGGTAATAATGGCAGATAAATGGATGAATATAGGATATGAAAATGAGGAATTAAAACCTCACGTAGAACCAAAACCTGATCTCGATGACCAAATAAGAATAGGTAACAACTCATACAAAGTAATTTCTTGTCTCAGCAACCTTGATAGATGAGTTCAATCCAGTTAAGCACTCAAAATAAGATCAAGTTATATTGAGGACAAGTTTTTTAGCATAACTTTTTGTAACCTTAAACTATGCTCAAAACGCATTCCTCAACAGATATTATCATTTTTAGTTGATTTCACCCTACCAAAGAAGTTGGTTTTGGAGTGAAATTTTCAGATGGTCCCTTATTTGCCCTTGCAGATATACATAGACTATCAGTTCAACCCCTGGCTAAGACCATTAGATAGACCGTTACTTTTATGAAAGTTTCTCCAAAAGCATGCATTTGTGCAATTGTTCGCTTTTAGTTGCTTTTTTCTTCAGATGGTAATTGCAATATTTTTGTTATTTACTGTAGAATTAATGGTGAAAATGGGCTTCACAATTGACGAAATAACTGAATCTTTAAAAACGAATAAATACGATGAAGTAATGGCTACATATTTGTTATTAGATGAAAATAGACTTACTAGTTCTGAATCCATAAGCATAGACTCGACATTTATTAGAAACGCGATAAGTGATAATGCTATTAATAATAAAAGTAGACAAAGTTATAAATCTAACAAAGAAAATAAAAGGTACCCGGACACAAGAAGTAATGAAAGGTAATATCCACATTTGTTTTTCTACTACCTCTTGAGCATGATTGTTTTATTGATGCTTGAAATATGAGCTAATATTCACTGTAGAGGAGTGACTATTAAGTATAGAAAAATATTCCTACGCAGTGTTTATTTTGTTTTTATTTCGAGTACAGTCTCTAAATACATGATTATTTTACTGATTGTTCTCTGTGGGCTTAGGGAGGATGGAAGTCATCTCCAATATCAAGTTGTTGGAAGCAGTGTTCGAAGTAAAAACAAATAATCACTGGAGGAGGGATTTTTGAGCATTGCTTCAAGCTTTTCAGCCTGAAGCTGTGCTCAAAAATCTCACCTCCACAGTGATTCTATACTTTATTTCGAGCATTGCGGTTATATAGTTTACTTGATTAGAAACATCCAGATGAACCATGATTTCAACCATACAATTCCTGTTATTTAGAACTTCCGTGCCTAGTGAAAAAGCTTTAACTACAAATGGCGAGAGGTCAGCTCGAACAAATAGGGGCTCTGACCTTCAACCAGTCAATGCAAGGAATCCAAATCAAGCTGATATACCTGACACAGAACTTGACTCTAAAAGAAGCACTACTAAACCAGTTAAAAGAGTAAGAATTTCTTTAGTGTGACAGTGGTTGTTGCATTCTTTGCAAATGTGACTTCCTTGGCTTGCTTGGTGCACCCAGTTCAAACTCCAATGTAAATAGTGATCAAATAATTACTATGAAGGAGTGGTTTTTAAACTTAGCATCTTCCTAAAATATCTGAATCTATCCTCAAAACTCACTCCACCGCAATGATTATTTTTTCTCATTTTGAGCACTGTGAATTATTAGTTTCAAGATGATTCTCTCCTTTAAGGCCGTTTTCCACTTCAGAAATGGAACGGAAAATGCGCACGCGTAGAATGAAATATGTTGCTGTTCCGCAGACAGTTTTCTGTTTGATGGAACGAAATCCAAAGTTGAACAGAAGTGAACAATTTTCTTTCTGCGCAATAAATAACAATGTTTTTATTTTTTTAACCAATCAAACATGTACATTTCAAAAATAAAATAATTTGTTTTTTTGCAATAACAACTAGAAAATTATTTGTTCTGTTGTTTTTCCAGGGGAAATTTTCTGCTCCATTGTTGTTCCGTTTCTGTGTTCCATTTCCGTATTACGTAAATTTTTCTGAAGTGGAAAATGACCTTTAAGTTAACCCTGCTGGTATTTTTTGTGTTTTAGCAGGTAAGCGCCCCATCAGCGAATAGAAGGCATACATATGGAACAGAAAGGGAAAGAGCTTCTGCTAGAACTCCATCATCTCAATCTTCCAGTGTTCCAGCGCAAACGAATGGTGAAAGGTAGGAATGTGTTTATAATTTCTCACGATGCATATTTCTTGCTCAAAATAAGAGCAAAAGTGCCAAAACATGGATATTGACTGGATTCTTTCTTTTGAAGAGTAAGAGAGTCGTTTAGCATTGGCAAAAGAGGTTTTGTTTCTCTTGTAACTGATCAAAACGACATTTTTGAAAGCAAAACTAAATCTAGCTAGCATTCAATCCCATTGTAATAGAATTTACTTCAGGCCTCTGAATTCACAATGGCATTTCCCAGTGGAGGAGCATCTTTAGAGGCTAATTTTCACATTAGGCTGCAAAGATGCTCCTTCACAGGGGAAAGCCGATGTGAATTCAGGCCTGTTACTTTATTTATGTTCTCTTTAGCGATGTTCCACAAAGCTCAAAATCAAAGAAAACAATGAATGATAACAGATTGTCACCTACGAGGATATCATTGCCGCCTTTAAAAACTACTGAAAGAAGGCTGGACCATGACCTCAACAGACCAACGTAAGGACTTAAACCTGTGCTTATACACTTCCCAAGACATATTTGTATCGGCTACAACAGTAGGGAACTTAAGTTGTGAAAATCTTTCCATACGACGTATGACCACCAGCTTTTTACTGCAAATGATCGATTAAGCTTCCCTGGTCAATTAAATGCCCATGTGGACTCGAGCGTCCCCCCCCCCTCCCCTGAACAAAAATAGTTGATTTTTAAATAAACATCCCAGACGTTTATTTGATCCTTTGTGGTATGTATGAATGTATATGCATAATATTCATTGTTCCATCTCGAAATAACTTACAATGGTGTTTATTGTAGGACTGCTCCTGGTGGACCATTAGATTTAGGTAGAAATAAACAATTACGTAGTACATATCACGGTTCATCTGGACAGAAGAAAATCCGTCCTCCTGAGGAGCGAAGTATTGACACTAACAGCGCTACTGCATCAGCAAACAGACAACCATGGTTATCTAAACTGAAGAGTAGGTTCAGTACGAGGTATGCCTCTTCGTTTTCAAATTTTAAATCACTTCTCCACAGGTGATTTCCGATAATTATTTTATGGCGTTATATGGTAGCATCTTTGAAAAAGGACTTGAAGTAGGAGCAACTAATAGCTGGAGAAGTCTCTGAATTCATGATGACATTCGCTGCAAAGTATACTCAAAAGATGCTCCTCCACAGAAGAATGCCAACATGAATTCAGAGGCCTGGAAGTGATTTTTGAGCACAGTTTCAAGCTATTAAAAATCGCTCCGTCCCAATGATTATTTGTTTTTCTTTCAAGCGCTAGGATGCTATATCAGCAATATTTCTATTAGTTGCTAAATTTGCTGTTGTTGTTTTCGCTTGTCTTCACTATTTGTACAGGTACTTTCTATGAGCAAATAAAATAGATGTGATTCTAATTTAGTAATTTTCTAATTTAAGAGTAGAGAAAAATTGTGCAATATGCGCTAGCTAGATTAATGCGAAAAATAAAAATGTATTAAATGTTTCATCTCTCTATGATGAAGAAGAATGGAAAATTAAATGTTATCAAAGACCTGAATCACACACCTATTTTTATTTGATCTAAGATGGAGTTTAATAATTACTGTTAAATAGTATACTCTTATATGTATCTATTGTGTGAGATATGTATGAGCAGTCGGAAAAATTTTATGTTTACAAAATTTTAATTTTTATAGACTGTCGCGAGAAAATTTGTTCAGCAAATTCAGGCGGCGACGGTAAGTGTCTCGTGTCTCGGGTAGAATTTTTTTACATTTGAAGAAACCATGCACGTTAATGTATCGGCAAGCTTTTCATGGTACACGAATGAAGATTTTTGTTGAACTGGAGATTTTAAATGTAAATAATGGTAAGTTTAACTAACTAGTAAATTTATCATTAAAATTAATTTATCGATAAATCACACTAATAACGGGGGAGAGGTTTATTGTGCTACTTTCGAATGTTTTTAATTCTAACACTGGATCTGGCAAAATTTCTTACCTGGGTACATTGGCACGAATTAATTTAACAAGGATAACAAAAACAAAGCTTCATAACAACCCTCTCTTCCCGTTTTAGGTTGGTATAAACAATTGCACACTACACTTAAATGGTATGTAAATCGTGTACCTTTTTTTTTTAGAAAGATCTACAGCCAATACTTTTACTAAGGTCAAACAAATTTCTGTCAATAAGGAACTGATTTCAATTCAAGTTTTAACAAAATATTTTGTTTAGCTTATGGTCTGACATTAAGGTTTATTTGTCTAGTATGGCAACAACAAAAAATTTGTTTATCTCATTTTTAAAAATATTTGTTTTTAATTAAAAAGTTGAGACTTTTTTGTTTGTTTTAAAAACTTTTAAACTAGTTTGTCATTTCAGATTTTTCTATTGATGATGCATAACTAACTTAAATTTTAATCTCAATTTCCTTTCATTCAATATAGAGAAATTTATTTTAAACAATTAACAATTAATCTCTGCAGAGGAGAGTACTGAGCCAATGCTCTTGGATATGATTGGTTCCTTTATGTCAAAGAAGCCAATCAATCGCAAGCTTGTTGACGTAATATCCTAATTTAATTTAAAAATAACTTTTTAAACTAATAATTTTCAGTTCAACCACAGAATCTTCATTTGTGTTATCATTTATGTAAATGTAGTAGTTGTCGTGGGGAAGTAATTTTATTTTGTGTTTAGTATTTTATAATGCACATTACACACATTTTTTTATATATATATATATATAATATTTATCATTTTTATATACATAAAGCAAGACACCTGCCATATGTGCACAATGTTCATCTAATTTTCTTTTTACACAATTTATGTTTCTCACTATATTTATTTATGTTTTTATTAGTTATATGAGACACCTACCATTCATTCACTATGCACAATGTTCATCTAATTTTCTTTTCACACAATTTCTATTTCTCGCTTATAATTATTTATGTTTTTATTAGTTATACGAGACACCTACCATGCATTCACATAATATTCGTTTTAAAAAAAGAAACACAAAATATTTTAAAAAATTATTTCCCCACTGTTCTTGCATACTAAACGGTTACACAGCAGTGCTTAAAATGAGGAGAAATAATCACTGTGGAGGAGAAATGTTTTAGCATAGCTTTAGGCTATAAAGCCTGAAGCTATGCCCCAAAGTTCCTCTTTCTTAGCGATTATTCTTATTATAAGCAGTATGAAGCATAATTTTGTGTGTGTATCGCATGCTTTTACATATACATTGGTAAGTTATCATGTTATCACCTTGTTCGCCATGTTGAAAGAGAGAAAAGTTGATTATAAAATTTAATTTTAAAGGAGATACTGATTAACATGAAGTTTAGAAAGTAACTAAGTTGTTGAAAGTTTATCCCCATTTTTCACAGACAATGGATAGACCTATTCACAAATACATGACAACAAGATGCTGGCTGCTCAAAGTAGAACTTGTTGCAATGCAATAACTTCCTTCTTGCGCAGTACTGTGCACAAAAAGAAAGTTATTGTATTTCAACAGGTTCTACTTTGAGCAGCCAATGCCTCGTTTTCATGTATTTGTGGACAGGTCTATATGTGTATTCGGTGGTCAAAATAAGAGTAAATAAAAATAATTGGCGATTTCGCAAAATTAAATACCCGCGAAAAATCCTGGAATTGCTCATTCGCGAAAATGAATACCCACAAAAAAACGATTTTCATTGTACGCGTACAGAGGTTCTTAGGGGAATAACAATTCACAAGGTGTTATTTTTGAAGCTTTTTTTAGATGTGCAATAAATATTTGCAATCAATCTAACACGATTGGTTTTCCATGTCTTTAGATTTAACAACAGGAACAGCTTTAGATTTTTTGCATTTCAATTGGAAGACGTAGCATTATTTGTGTATTTTAAGTTATTGTTTTCTCATGAATACAAAAGTTTTCAAGTTTAAAAATTTGTTTTCAATTCCAAAAAACCTTGCCATTCGTCAAATTAAATAACAGCAAAAAATTCTTAAACTGTTTATTTGCGAAAATAAATACCTACGAAATGCAATATTTTTTCACTCGCAGAAATAGATACCCCCGAAAATTTATACCCCTAAGGTAATCACTGTGGAGGAGGAATTTTTTAGCATGGCTTCAGACTTCATAACCTTTGCAGTGAATATTTGCTCTTATTTCGACCACAACAGATCCTCTCCATTGTATTTCAGGGTTAACAGCGTTTGAGTGATACAGGGGATTTTACTAAATTAAGGGATTAAGTGAATTTATTGTCCGTGGAAGGGAACCCTGTATATTGAAAAAATTATATTAAGGTTGTTAGTATCTCATTTAGAATTAGTTTGACTAACTGAGGTGTAACAGTCTCTTCTTTGCGATGCTTATACTGAAATCACTGAAATCGATGCTGCGTTTTATTTATATCTGCTTCACACATTTGTGAACAGTCGCGAACTTGAGAATGACTACTAGATACAATCTGTGTAGGAGAGTTATTAGGATAGTTGTCAGCTATAAAGGTGGGAACTATACTCAAAACGTTGCTTTACAGGTGCTGTCTAGCAGTTATTTCTAGGCTTGAATTTGGCTACTTGTCTGTTTGAACATTTGTTCTTCCGTGCAAACTGCCGTTACTTGCATGAAATTGATAGGAAATTATCCTGTGTCCAAGACCTGTGTGCTGCATTAACGAGTTTGCATTTTACTGCTCCAAATAAGAGCACGTAATCACTGTAAAGGAGTAACTAAGTCGGAAATATCCCTCTTCTGTAGTGATGATTTGCTTTTATTTCGAACACTGCGTTGAACGGATTTTTTTATCTTGGCAAGCCTGAAAATATGGAGAAGATGTCTTCAGGTTTGACAATAGTACTCTTCTCCGCAAATCTAATTGCTATATAATATCAGTGCTCTAAGTAAATGAACACTGCAGAGGAGTGCTTTGAGCACAGCATCAGGCTACGAAGCCTATGCTCAAAAATCCCTGCACATCTTTTTCTACCATTGAATGAATCACTTATGTAGAACTCATATTTGAGCAGTCATGTAGCCAATGTAACCAAGAGTTCACCGTTTTCCAATTGCTTGCTATTTTTGCTATAACGAAGTTTGATTATTTTCAGGCAATCTGATGTTTCTGTACCCCGTTCTCCACCTTCTCCATCAACTATTGGAAATCCATCTGCACTAAATGGCGGAGAGAAAATCAAGCCCCGTTCACTTCGTTTCACTTGGAGTATGAAAACCACAAGCAATATGAATGCTGAAGATGTGATAAATGAAATTAAACGTGTATTAGATTTGAACATGTGTGACTATGAAAGTAGAGACAAGTACTTACTATATTGTGGTCATAGAAGCCCACAAAATAATCATGTGCTAGTTCAGTGGGAGATGGAAGTGTGTAAGCTGCCAAGGCTGCATTTAAACGGTGTCAGAATGAAACGCATTCACGGCTCTGCTATAGAGTTCAGGAATATAGCTTCAAAGATTACTCATGATCTAAATCTATGAATTAGCTGACTGAGCAACTTTCGTTAATGAAATAATTTGTTTATAGAAAACTTAAAAACTAGTTTCACCTAACATTGTGTGTATATCCCTTTTGTCTCGATCATCAGCTATCCTATCCTTTTTGTCTCGACAATTCGATCACTTTGGGTAATTAGGGCTTAGTTATTATTCTAACAACGGTTTATTCAATTAAAATTAAATCGAGTTGAAGGAATTCTAACCTTGCTGGCTGGCCCAGAAAGGTCGCTTGCTATTTTTACACCGACTTGACCCTCACTGTGTTGACTCGATTGTTTTCATTCTAGTTAAAAGGGGATTACCCTCGGGTTAATATAATAACCCAGCCGGCAAATACCTGTTCAAAGTCAGCAAAATAACGTTAGAAGAACGTTCATAGAACGTTGTAACGTTATTAAAAAAAGTTCACAGAACGTTGTTTTGCTGACTTTGAACAGGTTTTTGCCGGCTGGGAAAACTTCTCGGAATGATTTGAAAGTGCAGCATTAAATATAGAAGATGAAGCTCTGTGAAGGAGTGTATTAGTGTGCAGTGTTTATTTTCACTTATTTAAATCCTTGAATTCCCTTCATAAAATTTGACCAAACTAATATTTTTATTTCCATTAGACTAGCAGCAAGAGTCATAAAATGCTGTAATAACCCTGCCTGCAAAAACCTGTTCAAAGTCAGCAAAATAACTTTAGAACAATGTTCACAGAACGTTTTTCTACCGTTATTTTTTTGACTTTAAACATGTTTTTGCCGGCTGAAGAGTACCAGTATTATCTGTGGAGAAAAGTCTTGCAATTAATATGTTGTCACAAAGAAAGCAGACAATCATAACCCTGTGGGCAAAAACCTGTTCAAAGTCAGCAGTAAATATGCTAGAACAACGTCAAACGGAGTTGTTCTAGCGTCTTTACTGAGGACTTCAAGCAGGTTTTTGCCCACTGGGATACTCATTGATTAAAACACCTTCCTTTGTAGTTTTATCTCTGTTAATCCGGTATTTTTATTCTCAAGATGTTCTTTAAATATCGTTTTCAAACTTGGTTGAGCGAGTCAAAATGGGGAAATCTTATTTATTTCGATACTTTATATCATATTTGCTATATTTTCTTGTTTAGCCTCTGTTCCAATAATACATATTTATATATCCTCCAAATATACATGATTTCCTGTGTCCCTTAACCTCATTGGAGTTATTGGAACTCAGGCTAGTTTCATTTTTGTGAAGAAAAACGATTTATATTTTTATAACATCTGATTATAATGTTCAATTTCTTTCTCTTTTTTTTCGCAGCAATTATATGAATATTATATCTTCGTTCAGTGTTTGAAATAAGAGCAAATGATAATGTGGAGTAGCGCTTTTTTAGTACACCGTTGTAGAATGAAACTATGTTCAAAAACGACTTCTTTAGGGACCATCTCAAAATTTCGCTCCAAAACTTCTTTGGTAGGGTTAAATCAACTAAAATTGACAGAATTTAGCAAAAATGAGTGTGGTAGGTCAAAGAACTTGCAGTGAATTGGTTAACGAAGAAACCAATCCATTGCAAGATCGTTAACTCAGTAATCTCCTCTGTAGACTTTATTTTTGAGACGGTGCCTTACATTGGTATTTGCTCTAATTTCAGACACTGCTTGTTTTAATTTTTTTTATGCTCTCTTGTTAATTAATAGAGAGACAATTAGACTTATTTCCTAGGAAAATAATACTGTTTACGAATAGTTCAGGTCAAGTTACAAAATTTAGAATTACGTCTAACTAAACATTGGAGAAGAGTGCAGTGTCAACGATCTTAAGATTGACGAAGAGGCCTTTGCAATACCGCCCTCTATCGCAGATACTAGTTACGCTTATATCAAACTCTAAATAATGATAGGTAATAAGCGATGCGAATAACCTGAGAACAAGTTTTTCCTCCCGATAGGGAATACGTGATGAGAATCGGTATGGATGTACTAAAAGTTTACATATAAAGTTACAATTGAGTGGGATTTAAAAACCCAGACTTTCTCTGTCTCGGTAAAAACAGCATTTTTTTTGTCTTCTTAGCCGATCTATTAGTCGTGTTTCATCCAGACTTTATCCTAGATGAAGTCTTCAAGCCTGAATGTAAAAGCTGAGCACTGTTCTCAAAAAACACTCCTCCACAGGTGATATCCGGTAGTTATATTCAGGCTTGGTCTTACACTTCGTTTTTCCGGTTCATTTATGTAAATACTATGGTATATATTACTTAGAACTTGTCAAAACTGTAATGTGTTATAACTGAGTGGTTGTAAGTCCACTCTACAGAAGAATTATACGTAGAGAAAATCTTGTTGGTGTTATCTTTATAGTTACTCTCGTTACCATGTTCGCAGTCGTCAAAAATCTGTTCAAAATCAGCAAAATAACGTGCTAATTTTTCTAAAATAAACGTTAATTTGCTTTGAACAGGTTGCCAGGTGGGTTGTTGCTGTGTTTGAGTTTTTAAATTATAGTAAATATATATTTTACAAAAATTAACGAAGGATGAACTTAACGCGATTTTCAGGAGTCCACGTTAAAATTCCCAGGGTTTATTTTCTACACGTTGTATTTATTTCACGTAAATTTTCTACATATGTTAAATTTTTTTCCTAGCGAAATTTTATCGAACCATTGAACATATCCCAGCCGGCAAAAACCTGTTCAAAGTCAGCAAAATAACGTCTGGGATAGGGAGTAAATACCGACAAAATAGCCTGGATGTATTTTTGCAAATTTTTTTTACATGTTTCGACCATTTTATATCAATTACACAAGTACTAGCGATCGATGAAAGTAACGTTTGTTATGCATTTGGTTAGTGTTTTTATATAATATACGGTTTTAGGTTAGCAAAGAACAGTTGGTATGATAATATTCACGGTAATTTTCTTCGTGTAGATTCAGCTATTTTACGCAATTCGTGTTCTTTTTTACTGCAGAAAAATGATCGTAGGTCGGGTTCGCGTGAAAGTTTTCCGGATTAATTATTGCATGCTTAGTTTGATCCTTTGTCAATTTCGTATAATAAGGTAAATTTTTGACCTTCAAGGGAGCGTTTAATAGAGGGTGGCGTTTATTAAAATTTTCGAATATCTTCTATTTATAATTCCGGGTATATTCTGTTCGTATTTTATAAAATCCGCAAAATATGTTTCAATTATTCAGCATTATCCGGACAGGAATCGTGGTAGCTATATGTTCAAGAACATTTTTAATCGCATTTTACATTATGAAAATATGCAAATTCTGTAGTCAAATACAAATACCTCTCAATCAAAAATTTCTGATCCAACTTTTTTGTTATTAATAAACATTTCGCCCCATAGGGTTTATTAGAGGAAATACGATATATAAGTTTGTGTTGTAGTCGCTCACTGAGTGAAGAATTAAATTTAAAATGTACAATTTTTGTGTTTTAGTCGCTCACTGGGTGAAGAATCTGCAACTCCATCTGGCAAGCCTCGCTCACTTAGATTTACGTGGAGCATGAAGACAACAAGTAATATGGAGCCGTCAGATATGATGGGAGAAATCAAACGAGTTTTGGATCTTAATGCTTGTGATTATCAGCAACGTGAGAAATTTTTATTATTTTGTATCCATGGTGATCCATACGAAAGCTCCCTTGTTCACTGGGAAATGGAAGTTTGTAAATTGCCTCGATTATCATTAAATGGAGTTCGATTTAAACGCATTTCTGGATCTTCTATAGCTTTTAAAAATATTGCTTCGAAAATTGCAAACGAACTTCAGCTGTAAGAAAGTAATAATGAACTAATTGGTTCAATGAAGCAATGAAGAGTAAGAAACAGCTTAAAACTCACAATGATAATATAGAAAAAGCTGCTACACAGGCGCATGCTCTTATACCAGAGGTGAATCATTTGCGAGGGAGTGTCGAGAAGGTGCAATGAGATGAAAGGAATAGACAGATCTCAATATTGTTGCATCTCTTTAAAGGTGTATGAAGCATAAACAAAATGTGACGTGTTGTGTCACGTGTAATGACGTCACCATAGTGATGACGTAATAAGGGAGATGTTTATATTTTCTTTGATATAATGAATTTTTGACATATCAACATACTATTGAAAACAAAGTATACTATTGCAAGTCTTTTGGTAAACTTTCTTCTTTTCTATACCAAGTCCGCTTGTTGCAAGAACAGCATTTTTTGAAATAGAAAGTATCTGCGTGAAAGAGCACATTATTAACAAGGTTGCAATTGATTGGTTTTGTTGTACCAATGAACGATTCAATTACACGTTCGTTGACTTCACCCTTCTTTGCAAGCTTCAAAATAACTGCCGGACATCACCTGTGGATAAGTGTTTTTTCAAAGCTGAAAACTACTCAAAGTAGTACTCCTCCACAGGTGATGTTCGACTATTACTTTTAGACTTGGCTTTGCAGATACTCTTAATTTACGTTGTCTTGCTTATTTCTCGATAAAACTCACGAAAAGATTCTAAAAAACTGAATATCTAAGTACTTGTTTTAGTAACTCATCATGTCCATACACTTAGAATTTATTTTTTAATTGCATTTTTTAGTCTGTGTAAGCAACTTAGCCTGGTAATTAATTTATTGTATAATATTGGCAACCTGTCCGATAATGGAACTGACGATTCAATTTTCATATTTTCACTAATATCTTTTTCTGTACACTTCTTTCTACTAAGTGTTCTTTCGCTCTAAAGGTTTAAGGATATTGGCCAACCTATAGAACTTACAAACTCATGTATAGTCACGTGGGGTAATAGTGGACCATTTAGAATTCTGGGGTAACAATAGAACGGTCCATAGTCAAAAATCTAAGAAACCCGTGAATCTCTCCATTTGCATACTTGAAGTACTCGATGTGGACTACTTCTGTATGCCAAAGGAGAGATTCATGGGTTTCTCGCTCCAAGTGACCGCCGCATTATCTATATTTCTCGAAACTTATGTACGCGTGATCATCATCTTGTGCTTAAAAAATGGTTGCCTAACATTTTCTTTAAAATTTCTATCAAAAGATCATTTTAGTCGGGTTATCTCGCTTAAGTGTCAATTGCACGGCGGTTTTACAAAAAAGGCATATTTTTTTTTCCTAGGAAATGGTTCGAATGAACGCGCCAATCCGCAAAATTTAATAGTTGCTTAGGTCACTTAGAGCCCGCCGAAGATGTAAAAACGTAAAAACACGACAATTTTAATATATGTCTTTTTCTATCTTTTTTTTCTGAATCAGAGTTAGAATTAGAGTTAGCTGGATTAAACAGCAAGTATGCTAGCCGTGTAGAGCATTTCCTTACGCTTCAAAATATGCATTCTTTCTTAAGGAAAGAATATATAGTTTTCGAGATATTTATAAAATACATAGCATGAGTTTATAGGTTTTATAGATTGGATACTATCCTTAAGTTCTAATAGTCAAGTGTTTGTCTAACGTCCACCGTAGTAAAGTATGAAATGTGTCTACGGTTATTGTTTCACTAGCCAGGTGAGTCTGAAGCTATGATCAAAAGTCACTCATCCACACTTATTATTTGTTCTCGTTTCGAGCGTTGTACCCAGTAGACAAAAACCTGTTCAAAAGTCCGTAGTATAGACACCAGAACAACGTCGTTCGACGTTGTTTTACCGTCTTTATCGCGAACATTGAGCAGGTTTTTGCCTGCTGGGTATAGTCTGCTTGCTCATGTCGAACAATTTTGGATTCTCCTGTCATTGATACCCGGGCTCACCTACAGTCTAGCTTTAAAGCTTAGACTAGTTCTTGTTGCTATCAAAATCTTTGTGAAAGTTTTTTTTTAGTTGTGGTCACAGTGTTTGAAATAAGCGTTAATGGTGTCTGCAAGGGAGAGTGTTGATTTGGTACTCTTCGCCGCATATATTATTTATGTTTATTTCAAGTCTGTATCGTATTTGTAAGGCGACCTATTTAATTTTGTAAACTATTGAAATAAATATAAAGAGGGTGTAAGGTTCAAATAAATGGCTGTCTTCTTTGTTTGCTCCCAGTGGGCAAAAACTTGTTCAAAGTCAAAAGAGCGTCTTTTCTGCGGACTTTAAACAAGTTATTGCCCATTGGATTTATTCTTATATCAATTGTATCTTTAATGACATGTCAACTGGTCATTATTAGAGAGATGCTTGAAATAGGTTTTCAACGTTATTCTAGTGTCTTGACTGCGGGTTCAAGTTTTTGCCTACTGCGTGTAGCATCACTTTGAGATCTTAGAATTCTAAGCATTTCCCTTGCAGCGTTTCAAATAGAAACAAATAGTCACTGTGGAGGAGGGATTTTGAGGCAAGAAGCCCTTGGGAACGAGGTTGTGATTTTGAGTATAGTTTTAGACTTTGTATCCTGAAACTATACTCAAAAATCACTCTTCCACAGTGATTATTTGCTCTTATTTCTGCCTTGCTACCAGTACGTTTACCCGAGTTTCAGTGATTCGTCTTTAATATCAATTCAGAAACACAATGTGAGAGTAGACTACCGTATTCGTCTGCAAATACCTTAGACTAACACCGTCTCTCCCTTGCCATCGAAGCGCGTAGGAAATTCTCGTAAATTCCGTTATACCGGTAATATTTCCGAAATCGAATTCAGTCTACGTATACCTCTGTGTATACATTGTTGCCACACAAATTGTGTCCGGAGATATACGACGATTGTATTCAGTGTATCCCTTGGATCTGATCTATGAAACCCAATACCCCGGATTATCCAAACCTCCGATTTTCCGAACACATTTTTATAAAATGACCCGGATTATCCGAACTTTACCTCAATAACAACTAGGAAGAAGCGAAAATATTATATATGAATTTAGTACAGTAAAGTATTTTTGTCTATCCTTTTAATCAAAACTACATATCTCTAAACCAGGAAGCAAAGACAAATTACATTACTGTACAGTACAATCCCATTAACTCGGACCCTGGGTTACTCGGACATTCGCTTAGTCGTACGGATTTCTTGTCTCCCTTGGATTTGACGACCCTA
>JAULBZ010000441.1:0-31332 GCA_032360805.1 Neoturris breviconis
TTATTATTGTCCGTTTTGGTCTCTGTACTTTAATAATATTTGAAAAATTTAAGGAACTCTTTAAGAAACTTTTAGAAAAAAACCTTCAATCTTGACGTCATAATTAAGAAACTTTTGCTACTAGCTCCTTCGCTTATAAAAAAGCGTGTATACATTACATTTGTTAGATTATGGCGATATAATTTACGATATAATTTACTTCTAAAGAGCTTAGCCTAGAATGGCTATCCGACAGACAAAATTGTCGTAGGCTAATATCCTTTTTAAAGATTATTAATGGTAATGCGTCCCGCTATTTGTGTGAGTATATTTCTTTGTTCCAGTTCTCCCATGACTTATCTCGAAAAGGTTTTCTCAAAGAAATGTTTGCACGAACTGATTATTATGAAATATTTTTTTCTTCCCTATTGTGCGAATGCGTGGAATAATCTTAATCAGGATATCAAATGTCAGAAGTCTATTTCTGTCTTTAAAAAAGAATTGATGAGATTTTTTCGACCAAAGTGTTATTTTGTGTACAGTGTTCATGATCCTGCCCAGCCGGCCAAAACCTGTTCAAAGTCAGCAAAATAACGTTAGAACAACGTATTTCTATCGGATATTATCCTCCCCCAAGGTACACAAAATCTTTAAATACCCCAAGCTAAATAGGGGTAAACCTATGTTCCCGGTACAAAAAATGCAATATTCTGGTCTGTAAAATATACTTTTTCATGTAACTTAATTTACAAAATAAAATGTATATATATATATATATTATAATTAAATATTGTAAAAGGTCTCCACGGCAGTAGATCCACCATACCACCAATTATGATTGGTAAAAAGCTAATAATGCACGAGTTATAACTTTCTTAGTTATATCGGCAATTAAATCCAGTTTTGAACTGTATTTGAAAAGAATTCTGGTCTGTAAATTACACATATAATCAAATGACTACTTTCTTTTAATGCGTGATAATAAATCATCTGTCAACTGTCATTGGAATATGAAATTTGTTAACGAGTCAATCCCTGTGTTCAATGAAATAATATTTCAGCCACTACATTCTGATCCGTAAATACACCTCTTGCATCACAGGAATTATTTTTGCCGTGCCTGTAAAAAAGCAAAGCAAACGAAATCTCTAGTCTAAAGGCCTTTTTATGAAACGATGTTCCGTCTCATCCCTATTTCTGCAGTCATATCGGCAGATATCACTTATATGGCAAGCGGTTTATCTCGCCTAACCGATATCTCGCTTTATTCATCTGAGATATAGGCTAGGCAACATGAAATATACGTATTTCAGGACATGTCAATGGTTGCTTTATTTATTATTAGTGGCTGTAATTAGCACTTATATGGACTAAGGCATACAGATTACTGCTTCCGGCGTGCTTGCGTGTTTGGGATGCCAACTTTTGACAACTTTTTGCTTTAATTTTTGCTTTCCTGTTTTTTTTCGGTATTTTTTTTATCAATATACAATTCTGCCAATTTCTGTTTTCTCTTGTTTTTTTTCTTGTTTTTTTTTTTATATTTTTTGCCAAGTTTTCTTATTTTCTATTTTATTTTGTCAATTTTTCTCTTTTTTACCTCTTTTTTTTGGTCAACTTTTTTTTATTATTATTATTCTTTAAAGAAGGTACCTGAGGATTTACGCAAAAGTCATATTCGACACAATTTGTTTAAAATATTTTAGCGTCCTTGAGCATTCGTAAAACAATTCTAGGGATATACAAAAATAACGACAGGGATGGAGGTGGATGCAACAAAAGAGAAAACAATTGCGAAAAGAAAGAAAAAAAGTCAGAATTGACTAATAGAAATAAGCAAATAATAATGATTAAAAATGGAGAGGGGGGGAGGAAATTGGCAAAAAACAACAAATAGGCAAAAATGATCATAATTGGCAACAACAAAAAAAGGAAAAATTGGCCAAAAATATAAATAATACTAATAAAAAAAATAAACAAACAAAAAACAATTGGCAGAAAAAAAGTAAAAACCAGAAGAAAAAAATTGTCAAAAAAAAAGAGAGGAAATAGAAATTGACAAAATTATGTAATGATAAAACTGCCAAAAAAACCAAAACAAAAAAACCCAGCAAAAAATAAAATAAAAAGTTGGTGGAAAATAAGAGGGGAAAAGAAAAAGCACGCCAACGCACGCCAACTTTATTAAGCATACCCTAATCACGTAGGCAAGCGAGCAGGCTATTTAGCAGACTCTACTGTCGGATACAAAATATTGCCGGACATGCCTTTTTATTTTTAAATAAGTATTACAAAAAAATATATATTTTAATTAATCCCTTTCCATGAAAGTTTATGTCCACAAAAAAATTAGTTCCACTCCGAATCCTCCCGCAAAAACACAAAATATTTCCGGTTTTGTCTTGTTGCAAAAGTTATAGTAAAGTAGTTAAACATTTTTAAAAAGAATGGTGCATCTTAAGTCTGATTTTCACTTATCGGAACTGGGATCGGATTGTTTTTAAGCAATATGATTGGTTGACTTAGAATCATAACAGATCGGTCCTGGATTTGACAAAAGTTTAAAATGTTTGAAAGTTCATAAGGATCTGTTCTGGGTCGAATTTTTAAGAGCCAATCGAATTTCTTTAAGGTGAGTTAGTCTAGTCCAGTCTAGACACAGATTAAGTGGAAATCAGACTTTAATAAGAAAACAAACGTAATTTATTCAATTTATTTAGTATATACACTAAGTACAAAAAAGTTTCAGACGTTTTTATTTCCGGGCAAATGCTTGTCCAAACGTTTTTGTGTTTTTATTATTTAACTTATATTTGCCTTAAAAATCCCAAAATCGCCGAGGTTAAACATTATGGTGTTTATTTGAAACAATAAGGCCAAAAAGCTGGCATATTGGACAATATTGATCATGAGCTCAACCCCAGAGACCCATTTTCTGACTTAGACTCAGCTTCTGTAATTGTCTCTGGAATCCTTGGGTGAAACATTGTATATTGTAGAGGATGAAAAATCTTTTTAACTTTTTAAAAAAATGTTTTCGTTCTCAAGATATTTCAATTTTAAGAAATTGAGACTCATGATGTCATAAGGAGGTTTGAAAAACATTCTTTCATAGCTTTGGCAACAGTGAAGAAAAATGTTTAAAACTTGGTAGAAAAGAAACAAATTACCTTATTAGTAAAAATTAACGGGAGATGAAAGTGACCTCTTAGTAAACTATTCCGAAAAAAAACTAATTTATATATATTTTCAAACCTCGAAATATAAGCAGTCTCCATAGTAACAAAAATTACCCAAAAGGTCTAAATTAGAGTATCTGAAAATTTACTAGTACAATCTTGGACGTAAATTATCGATAAAAATCTTCGTTCAAGTCAGTAACCCCAGAGAACGGATCTGTACTGGTTGGAATACGGTTACATTTTATCGTTCTCGCAAATGTGTTCCAAACAGGCTAAGAAATGGATACTTTAATTTTAGAAACTTTCGTAAGAAGAAAAATCGCAATAATTTTATGGTTGAGCTATTTCAATTTTTTTGCCGAATTAACATTCGCGGTTGGACCCACTTAGAAATGTCCGCGAGCACAAACTAGTATCCCCTAAAGGGACTAATAGAAAAAATATTTTTTGGCAAGACAGTACAAGAAACTTTCCGGGAAATAAACTTTCGCGGTTGGACCATCTAAGAAACTTTCGTGGGAATTATCTTCTCGGATTGAACATACTGAGACATGTTTTAGATAAAATGCCGTAAATATTGTATCCATAAGTAAACTACAACTATTCAGTGTTGGTCTTCAAGAAAATCAACAATTTTATCGATAATTTATGTCCAAGATTGTACTAGTAAATTTTCACATACTCTACAGATCCGCTCTCTGGGGTTACTGCCTTGAACGAAGTGGTGAAGCCTTAGGTACAGATCTGTTCTCTGGGGTTACTGACTTGAACGAAGTGGTGAAGCCTTAGAACGAGGAAGTATTATAAAATTAACTAGTTGTTTAAGAGAATCATATATTATTTGAAAAGGGTATCTAATAAATTTCGTTATTATAATCATGGAGAATCATGAGAGAAAAAAAGAAAGAAAAAACGCAAAACACACATTTTTTTAAAAAACAAGGATCATTTCAAAGAAAAAGCTAGTCTGTCGTTTCTGAAAATCAAAAGTATCTAACAGTAATCTAGCTTCTTTTACCGTCTTAAAATTAAAGATTATTGAGTCAACGAGCTTACACTTGATTGGTTGATTACCGTATAAATCAATCCATTGAAAGCTCGTTGACGTAACACCCTTCTGCGCAGTTACATTTGGTCAAATTAAAGCTCTTCAAGTCTTCAAGGTTTTGACACGACCTCCGTCAATCTCTACCAATGAAATATCTTCTTTTGGCTAAGCAGCAACTTTTTTCGCCGTGATAAGCAGCCTTTAGAATAATGGTAATGACTACACAGTAGGGTGGAGTGTGATGTTAATTTCGACCAATGGAATGTCTATAATTTCTTTATACGTGTGCGCATTTTCCGTTCCGCGGAAAATTTACTGAAGTGGAAAACGGCTTTTAGACTCGCCGTAACAGAATCCGTAAAGTCTCATTTGGTCATATAGACGTTCTGTAAAATGTACATGTAATGGAATTAGAAGAGATTAGATTTTGACGGAGAATGAAATGTGTATATTTTGTGAACCTGTCAAGATACACCTGCCCAAGTAAGCAAAAACTTGTTCAAAGTCCGCAGCAAAGACGCTAGAATAATGTTGAAAACGTTGTTCTAGCGCCTTTACTGTGGACTTTAAACAAGTTTTAGCCCACTGGGGTTCACCTACTGAGTGCATCCAAGTAGGTACACGAAGTCGTAACGTCGTTTTTAACGCTGATCCGACGTCGCGTTCCTGCTGGAGTAATACAGTGTATGCAATCTCTCGTCAGAGGGGTTGCAGAACAGAAGAATATTGTTCCATAGTTTAAAAATAAGCGTAAATAATACCGGCGAAGAAGAGCTATGAATCCATAATTTTGAAATTGATTAGTTTCTTTCATAAATCAAATTTAAAAGCACTACACCCTCCTTCACAGGTACCATTTACGCTTATTTTAAACACTAATTTGTTGTGTCCACTAATCGAAATGAGAGTAAATAAACACTGTAGACAGGAGTTCTTGAGCATAGCTAAAGGTTTATAAACTGAAGCTATGTTCAAAAAACACTCCTCCGTATTGATTATTTGCTGTTATTTCGACCACTGGTGTCCATATATATGCTTTATAATATGTATAAGTAAAATTCAATAATATAAATAGAAATATATACAAAAAAATATCATACATAATCTCATGACTGTATTTCATATCATACACACTCTCATGACTGAATTTCGCTGGCAAATCCAGTGGTATACATCCACCTTCTAATGAACACTGGATTAAATGTATATACGTGATCTTCTATTGACTCGTGTAGCATGTAACAAACTATTTAACACGATGCAATCATAACTTGATGAGCGGCGAGTTATGTATATATGACGTATATAACCGAACGAGCGGCGAGTTATCTTTTCGTATTTCTTTGATAATTTAATGTAGAATTTACTGTACGTAATTCCAACTGAAAATGAACTTCGTCCCATAAGAATTGTAACTTCCTAACTACAGATCATAATCACCAATCAATTACCGACTACCGTTCATAACCACCAATCAACGATCGACTACCGTTCATAACCACCAATCAACGATCGACTAGGTCATCAGGTTTATAACCATAATTATAACCATTAATCATTGATCAAACAACCTTCATAGTTTTGAAATTTCACTGTATATTTTTAAAGCAGGACCAAGTTTAAGTTTCAGATGATGTACTAGATCAGCTTGACTGAGCAACAGTAACGCTTGACCATCGATTTGCTGAAAATAAATGTGCGACCAATAGCAGTGTTGGAAATAAGAGAAAATAATAACCATGGGAGAACGATTTTTGAACATTGCTCAGACAAGGAAGCCAGAAACAATGCTCCAAAACTCCAAAACCTCTCCTCCATAGTGATTATTTACTCTTATTTGAAACAGTACAAAATAGTTACTACCGAAAATGCTCAATTCGAATTAAATTTTTTCGTATAACGTAATATAGTAGCTATATTCCTCAGTGCGCTATACTTTGCAGATACACTAATCCCATTGTGTAAAAACTTGTTCGAAGTACGCAGTAAAGACGCTAGAACAACGATGAAAACGTTGTCTAGCGTGTTTACTGCTGACTTTTAACAAGTTTTGCACACTGGGGTGGAACTAACAGTGCCCGAAAAAAAGAGCAAATAATCTCCATGGAGGAGGGAATTATAACTGAAGCTACGCTTAAATACTACTCATCCACAGGGATTATTTGCTCTTTCTAAGACTGGAGTGAGTCCTGGATCACAAAATCTAAAAATTTGTACAGCCGCAAAAAAAGAAGAAGAAAAAGAGTGATATCACTTACATTATCTTTAAAACAAGGTGCTAAGTCTTCATATCCGATACATTTTAAAAAATCTACAACATCATCAGCTGACCACGGTACGGCTTTACTTAAGATGACTTTATTCTGTTGTTGATATATCATATTTGATTGGCCAGCTGGTCGATGCGTTGGCGGAATAGGTTTTGTCAAATAACTGTTACTATGGAGAATGTTTATATTCGATGAAGGGCTTGTTGCTAAGAGATAAGATTAAATATTTGTTTAACTTTAAAGCAGAATAAGATATATGACTGAATAAGAATAAGACTGGACCTCTTCCGGAAGAGAATCGGAATATCGGGCAAATGGATTTTACCGTAGCTGCCCAGTGGGCAAAAACTTGTTCAAAGTCCGCAGTAAAGATGCTACGTCAAAGTTTTTAACGTTATTCGAATGCAAACTTTGAACAAGTTTTAGGCCACTGGTCGAATGTACTTTATATTCGCGAGAGATTTTTCAATAATGAATATGGACAACTGTTAAGACGAACTCAATGAATAAAAACATAAGCGCAAAATAGCGCAAAATAGTATTTTTTGCAATTAATTTCTCCACATTCCCAGTAAGCAAAAACTTGTTCAAAGTCCGCAGTAAAGACGCTAGAGCAACGTCGTTCTAGCATTTTACTGCAGACTTTGAGTAAGTTTTTGTCCTCTGGGTTATTGTATGACTTACAAGACGATACTTCGTCGCTTCTTCTTCTTCTTCGCTTCTTTATGCCACCTTTCGTCCCAGATTTTTTATTGGAACCTGGTGAATTTTTTGATGGACGACCAGCCATGCGCTGTCTAAACAATAGAATGAAAGAATTGGATAAGACACTGGTCAAATAGTCAATAATCACTGTGGAGGAGGGGTTTTGGAGCATAGCTTCATATGTCACAAAGCATAGATAACGCTGTTAGCAACTCCGATTCCAAGACCTTTTATAAAGATCGCAGAACGTCGATGGATGACAAGAAGAAAAACATCGAGCAAAATTTGCCATTATGATCAAGAAATGGATCTGAAAGAGGATATCGTCGAACTAAAAGAGTTTATGAATTGTTCATTTTGCCTGAGGTGTTTTTGGAGTATAGGTTTCAGCTTCAGCTTTAAAGCTAAAAACTATACCCGAAACACTCTTCTCCATAAGTACGTACAGTGATTGTTTACTCTTATTTCGACCACCACAATTGATGACTCGTACTCTAGTGGTTAAAACAACATCGGAAGAATAATAACACGTGGAAAAAATACGGATGCCAGTAAGGGACCGTCTCAAAAATAAAATCTAGGAGAGCCAAGTTTAGTCGATTTAAACGATAATTACCCTAGACCAACTGTTTAGTTGGTTTTGGAGCGAAATTTTGAGATGGTCCCTTACCCTTTAGTGGCCCAGACCTACAGCAGATTCCCAGTGGGCAAAAACTTGTTCAATGACAGCAGGTTGAACAAGTTTTTGCCAATGGATTACCGTACTGCGTTATAATTCAAACAACAGCTTGATTAGGATTAAGGTTTCTCAAAATTTCGCTCCAAAACCAACTAAACAGTTAGTCTAGGGTAATTATCGTTTTATTATTAGAGCCAGCAGAATTTTTCAGAATAAAATAGCCTGCTTCAAAACTAGCCTTGGTAGCATAGTACAACTGGAATGAAGCTACTAAGCAAATTATTATCATGCATTTGCACATACAGGTATCTATCTCACTTAACTCTTAAACAGCCGCGTATAAATCATTCAGAAGAATCTTTTTCGGTATGATCTTCAGAACATGTTCAAAATAATACAGAACACCGGTGTAAAGATTTGCTACGATGTCCAAATTATTTTTCGACGAAGAGGAATACCGAGTCAACGATCTTGCAATTGATTGGTTTGCACTTACGTAAGAATCCAATCAATTACAAGCTCGTTGATACAACACTCTTCATTGTAGATTATTTTAGAACATCACAATAAAATGTAGTCTGGTGAATCCAAACGGCTCATTCTTATAAACGGCTATTTAGCCGTAAAAAGGAAGAGAAAAAGAAAGGATTGAGTTTTGTTACATTAGACTACCCAGTGAGTAAACTTGTTCAAAGTCAGAAGTAATGACGCTAAAACAACATCTTCGACGTTGCTCTAGCGTCTTTACTGCGGACTTTGAACAAGTTCTTGAATTATTCTTAGTGACTGAACATTGAACGCAAACAGAGAAGGGAAACCAACTAGCTTCAATTGGCAAAAGATAAAAAAAACGCTACAATTAATAAATGATGATAGCATTACTTCGAAGATTAAAGGTGCTTACAATAATATCAACAGTAATTTTTATCATGTCGTTCGCAGCATATTCTATATTTTACAGACCAGAAACTATAGTTACCATCTATTACAATATAGAAAATAACCATAAAGGTAATAACAACAATAATAACAATGTAAAGCACGGTTCTCGGAAGAATAAAATACAATATGTAGTGATAAGGGATTCAACAAACCTTCAAAGTACTGAAGAGAAGAACATGTTTTTTAAGAAATATTGGACATTGCAACACCAAATGAGAACCAGTTATGATAAAATACAAGAACCATGTAAAAACAATATGACCTGGTTGTCATATAATCCTGAACGAACAGCATACACAGTAACATCAGTGAAGTATAGTAAAGTTATTTTAGATGTACAACCAGCAGGGCAATACAGTAGAGTGATTCTACACAGTTATAGCTTACTTGGTACAGAGAAGACTATAGGAGGAGACACTTGGAGAATTCATGTGAAAGGAGAGACAGCAGTACCAGTAACCGTGATTGATAATAGAGACGGTTCTTATGAAGCATTCTTTCTTATAATCGAACCAGGTCCATACAATATATCTTTGTATCTTGATTATACATTTTGCGATGGATTTAAAGACCCTCCACCTCAATGGTTTATTGTAGGTAAGAAATGTTCGAAATAAGAGTACATAAATTCAGAGTGAGGGAGGGTGTACATATTGACGCATTGATATTGATGGTGTGATGGACGAAACTTGCCAGTGAGATTTGAGTGTTTATATGCAGCAATTATATGCTAATTATTATTTTTACGTTTGATTGCATGCGTATATAACCTATTTCTACTGGACTTTTTAGAATCTGGGGGAGGGAGAGTGCATTGTGCCCCTTCCATAACTTTTGATTGAACCATGCTGTAGTACTTTCCAGAAAGTTAGATTACTTATGACGATGTCATGAAGGAAAATCAGGTGGTGCAAAAAAATTTTTAGGTGAAAGTTTTTCAAGCAAAAAATGCTTTTCAAATTTTTTTTTTACCACCTGTCAAAAATGTGACTGCTAAGGGAAAATTATCCCTACTAATTTTTTTTTAAAATGATCCCTTAGGAAAAGTTCCAAAGTTTCTAGTCATATGAGCCATTTATTCAGAAGTTATGAAAGAAATGAGGCACATTGTGCAGCCCCTCAGTAGAAATAGTGTTTAACCTTTTAACACCCAGCAACACCCTGTGATGCAGAGGTCGAAATAACGGCAGGTAGTATTTGTGTAGGAGGGTGACATGTCAACAAATTTGCAATAGAACATTGATTCCGCATTCTTCCCCACAGATAGTAGGCATCAAACTTACTGGGGAAACGTTTGAAATTAAATACTTCTTCATCTCCCTATTTGTGGCCATTTTTGAACAACAGCAAATTTGCAAACGAATGATTGATATTTGGGCTTCCTACAACCATTTTAGACAAAGGTCATTTGAAGTCCTTACTTTTTATATAAAAGATTCCTGCGAGAAATCTGAAACACATAGGAATGAATTAGTATCACTGTCCTAGTTACAATTTTGTTTTGTAGAAAAGATAATAAGATTGATTTCATTCAGGTAATGCCCAAGGCAAACATCAACCAGAAGATGCTTTACCTGGAAGCACTGCATTACCATTTCTTCAAGAAGAATTTACTGGGAATCTATTTTTTGATGTTACAAATGAAACATATTCAGTCTATGCAGGTAGTATAAGCCTCAAATTAACTTCCGGACATCACCTATGGAGGAGTGTTTTTTATTATAGTTTTCGTTTGCAAAGTTAAGAACTATATACTATAAAACCCTCCTCCACAGGTAGTGTTCGACAGTTACATTCAGGCTTTAGCCCTTATTTTTTATATTCATTCTATTAACAATCATATAACACTCTCCTCCACAGACGTTATTCCGACGTCTAGCAACTTACTGCGGACTTTGAAAAGTTTTTGCCACTGGGGAGGAGGGGGAGAGGGAGAGGGAGGGAGGAGGGCAAGTTTTTGCCACTGGATTTGTCACAATATTCATATTCATATTCATCTTACATTATTCAAGAATCTAGAAAATAATGTTTAACTACCTCCACACCTCTGATTTACTCTTTTCTTTCTCTCATTCGTAGAGTTTAAAGATGCCTTGAAATATCACGAGCAGAAGACATGTTACATGTTGGATGGGTATGGTAGATGGTTGAATGATAGAACATGGAAACCATACATAGAAAGTAAGTCTGATTTATTTCCTATAAAAACTTTCCATCGTAAATGTATTACTTCCCAGTGGGCAAAAATTTGTTCAAACTCCGCAGTAAAGATGCTACAATAACTAGAACTAGAGCAAAATTTAAAGGGGTTGTTTTTTGCACATTAAAGGCGAAAAAGTGGCGAAAACGGGCGAAAAAGGGAGAAAATGGGCGGAAAAAGGGGGAAAAAGACAATAGAAGGAATAAGGTAATCAAAATATCAGGAGAAGTGTCAGTGCAAAATCACAAAATCAGTGTATATGAAGTGCAGTGTAAGTAGGAAGTGTTAGGAAGTGTAATTGGTGCGCTGATTTGAAAATAGATATGTATCAAAAGTATTTGCAGTGTTCGAAATAATAGCAAATAATCACTATGGGGGAGTGATTTATGAGCAGCTTTAGACTACAAAGAATAAATCAATCAATAACAGTTCAATGATACAATGCTCCTTGTTGTACATAATGTCAAGGGTGAAGATAACTGCCGGTGTAATCACTATGGAGGAGAGATTTTTCAGAATATTCCAAATAATTCTCCTACACAACGATTACTGCCGGCAATCACTATAGAGGAGATATTTTTCAGAATATTCTAAATAATTCTCCTCCACATTGATTACTGACAGTTATTTTAACTTATGCATGTAATACCATAGTAATTTTTTTTAGCGCCATTTAAAAAGAAATCCAATTCAATACATAACAAAGGAAAAGGAGTTCTTTGGGTACTAGGAGATTCAGTAGGTGATTTTTTCTGCAAAGCAATATCACGAAAACCGTTATGTAAACAAATATTCTCATCATGTAACGGAACATACTACTGGGTATACAAACTTCCAAAAGAAAATCTTACTGCAGCTAAACTAGATAACGATGATAAAGATTTCTCTATAGAGAGGATACTGAGTGAACTAAAGGAAGTAATAAGACAACCAGTATTAGACAGCGATAGCGTTTTGCTTTTAAATTATGGTCTACACTATGCAATGGAAATTCCATTTTCTACATTTGAAAATATGATGGATCGTATAATAGACTTGATTAAAGATGAACAGAAAAAAGGTTTCCAGGCTAGTGTTGTATGGAAAACAACAACAGCACTTTATAAATGGAGATGGGCATGTAATTCGTATGCAAAACATAAAGCAGCAGTACGGTTTCTTACAACACAGGTATGTTACCCAGCAGTGTACGAAATAAGAGCAAATAATCCCCGTGGAGGAGGGATTTTTGCGGATTGCTTCATGCAACAATCTTGGAAATTAAATTAAAGACATTTTACAAATTTTGATAAACAATACATGCCATAAGTAAAACAAAAATGTGGAAAACGGCCATGAGAAGTCCCTAGAGATTTTCCAAACTCAACGAATTCTGTTGTTCACAGCAGCCTAGTACTCATGCTTTTGGAATAACTTCGAATTTGTCTACAGTATTTTTGTCCAAGATTGCAGCAAGTCTTAAGTAATGCTCGAAAATCATTCCTCCACAGTGATTATTTGCATTTATTTTGAACACTGCTCAGTATCATATATTTCAGTCCAGCACATGACTGAAAATTTGATATAGTTATTTCAAGCAAATGCTTGCAATTTGCAGAATGAGATTACATAAGAAAATGTCAGCCAGTCTAATGCTAGCTGAGATGGAATTTTCAGCCTGATATTTCGCCTAGGGCTAAAATTCTTTCATGTAATTGGCCCCCAAGAATTTGTAAATAATATTTTTCCATTACAGAGAGTGGATTTGTACAATGCATTATCAACAAGTAAAATGTGCGAAGCAGGAATAAATGTCCTAGATGTTTATCCAATGAGTTTATCATATCCAAATGGAACACGAAATTTTTGTGATGCAGTACATTATAATCATATGGTGTTCAAACCAATAGAAGACTATTTGTACAATTATTTTAAAACATAAATATATTTTATAAACAATTAAATTTAATTGCAAGAGTTAGTAGGGACCATTTCCAAAATTTGTTTGTAGAAAAAGAGTGCTGAATCAACGATCTTGCATTTGATTGGTTTCTTCGATACGAAGAAACCAATCAAATGCAAGATCGTTGACTTAACACACTCCATCGTAGATTAATTTTTCTCAAATTTATTGATATCGGCTTCTTTAAAACTACTAAAATATCTGCTTTTTGAAACGAATGTTTCTCAAATTTATTGATATCGGCTTCTTTAAAACTACTAAAATATCTGCTTTTTGAAACGAATTTTGGAGATGGTTAATTACAGCTTCATAGCCTGAAGCTATGCTCAAAAACGACTCACAGAGCTTATTTGGTCATATTTCCAGCACTGTTTTAGAATTTCAAACATAAAAACAGTGACAAAGTTAATCAAAAGGTACGGTATTGAAATTAGCCTGCCAAACAGAGCGAAAGTTATATATGTATATATGTATATTGTATATAGCATATAGTATACACCTTATTATACAAAATTAACGCATGACCAAAATTAAAATTTAAAAAAAAAATTAAAATAGTGCGATAAAAATCCACTTATACTCATGGTGTAGTAATTGTGTTTTATGACCCTTAAGTGGATAACATTAACATCTATTTCAAAATTGAAGAGGGAAGCTTTCCAAAATCAAAATGGAGACAAGATGAAAAATATTCATGGTCAAAGTCTCATAGAAATGAAATTTTTCAAAAATATTCTAAGTCCAAATGTGACTCTGGTCAAATTATTATAAATGAAAAAAAAATCAAAAATGTTCTAAGTCAACTACAATCATAAAAAAAATTCATAAAATTATTATTTTGATGAATGTGGTCAAAGTCCCATAGAAAAGCAATTTTTGAAGAATTTCTAGGTCCAAATGTGATTCTGGTCAAATCGTTATAAACAGAATTAAAAAAAAAAAGTCAACAAAAATTATAAATTGATAATCGATGTGGTCAAAGTCTCATAAAAATATTGATAAAACTTTCCAAGTCCAAATATGACTCTGGTCAAATCATTAGAAACAGAATTCAAAACATTTTTAAGTCAACAATATCAAAAATTGATAATTCTGGTGAATGTACTGGAACCAAAATGGTAGCTTTTTACGAACATAGTCTAATAAGAAAAGTGAGTCACTGCCACAAAGTGATAGCTCATCCAAACTTTGTTTGGCGAGTTAAAAAATCATTTTGGCAAATGTAAGTCAAATTTGCTCCACTTTTGAAATATCCCTTGAGCAGCAATCTTGTAATATTGCCTAGAAATGCCAATATCAAATTTCAGGACAGTCAATGGACCGAAAATGCAATTTGGACTCTTTTTGTCTGAAACTCGGCCTAATAAAAAAATAGGACGTCTCTGTCACTGCAAAGTGATGGTAATAGCCCATTAAAATTTCGTTTAACAGGCTAAAAAAAGCTTCTTACTTGGGCTTTTTTGTATCGTCTTTAGTCGTTGAGTCAGGAAGGACATCTAGAAAGGACACACAATATACAACACATACACAATAATATTTTAATACGAAACTACAAAGAAGGGTGCATATACTTATATTCAATTACAATTGATTGGTTTATTCTTTTGTAAAGAAATCAATGCCACCCTTACCCACATGTACTAATTTGGAGATATAACTTAAAGTTAGTAACAAACTTCAAGATAACTACTAACTTTTTGAGTACAGTGTTCAGCTTCAAAGCTGTACTCCACTCCTCCACAGGTGATGTTCGACAGTTATTTTAAGACTTGTTACAATTAATACTCAAAAGATGAAACAACATAAAAAAGTGAATTTTTGATTGTTTTTCAAGAATTCCTAGATACAATGTTTACAATATTTTAGCAGTCATCCATTACAAAAGCATACCCAATGAGTAAAAACTCGTTCAAGTAAAAACGCTAAAACAACGTTGACACGTCTATTTATTTTGTGACTATTTGTATTTATGTATCAAAGTGGAGGAGGCATTCAAAAAATCGTAAAAAAACTGCTTGAGCAAGCAAGGATATCACCTGTGGAGGAGTATTTTTTTGAGTAGTTTACTAAAAACTAAAAAAATACTCCTCAGTAGGTTATGTCTGGCAGTTATATTTAGGCTTAATGAACTATACACATACCATTAGCGGTTGGGCTGCCATATTTCTTTTTATATATACGATTACTTATAGATGTTTCTTCATTTATTGCATTAGGTGCAAGACGATCAACAACAGGTGAAGTACTACGATTAATATTTGATAGTGTATATGGACAACCAAAACTTGTGTGATGAGTTGTATATTTTAAACCTTTGATATGACCTATACCACGACATCCTGCCGTACCACAGAGTCGACTTTCTTCAAATTCTTTACCCACTAAAATTAAATAGGACTCCGTACTATGGTGGCTTGTTTGTGCTATATACTTAAAATTCAAATGATTAGTTATAATTTTAAGTATAACTTAAAGTTGCACTTATAACACTAAGGATCCATTATTTTCAGACATGCTTTGCAAACCGCCAAACCAGGTTGCAAACTGATTCATTTCTTTCGGTTTGGTTTGATTGAAAACTAAAATAAGTTTACAAATAATCCAAACCTGCTTCCTACCTGGTTTGATTTCAGTTTGCAAACTGTTTTGCTTTTTTCGGAATCGGTTTGAAAATAACGTTGCAAACATCTACCATTATCCAATTTTGAATCCTTGAATTTATTGATTTATTAATCCACATGGAAATGTCGTATAACAATGCCGACGCATTGCAAAGTAAGACTCGCTTATATTTTAATTGCTGTTTGTTTTGAACTTGTTAAAGCAACGAGCAATCAAGACAATAACAAATGATCGATTCAAGTTTGCAAACCAAGGTAAATTTTCATTCTTTTTGGTTTGCAAACCTAGTTTGAATATTCAGTTTGCAACTTCAAACTAGTTTGCAAACCATGTGACAAGAATGGACCCTTACAATCAGACCTGTATGGAATATTAAATAAATAATGTTTTCCACAAGCGAAAAAACTTGCTACAAAAGCCATAAGACATTCCATTGGTAGAAATTGATGTCATACAATGTGTCGAGCAAAGTCTCCGGCTGCAACATCTGGAAGCTATGTTCAAAATCCCTCCTCCACAGTGTTGATCTTATTTCCACCACTGAATTATGTATGCAGAGATAAGTATTAAGTCAATGATTTACAATTGCTAAGGCCAACTTCCACTTCAGGAATGCACACTTGTAGAAAGAAATTATAGACATTGGTAGAAATTGATATCAGACGATGAAATGTCTATAATATCTTCCTATGCGTGCACATATTTTTCCGTTCCGATTCTGTTCCACGGAAAATTTCTGAAATGGAAAACAACCTTTATGGTTTCTCCTTAACCGAAGGAACTGATCAAAAGTAACTGCCCAGTGGACTAAAATTGTTCCAAGTCTGCAATAAAGATGCTAGACGTCACGTTTCAATTTTGACTTACCTGGAGGTGGTTCCAAGACATGACCAGTTTTCTTGCACCAGTTTACTGGATGTAAATCAGTTGAATCGTAATCAAACCAATAGTCATATATTTCATTCCAACCATCAAAATGTATTTTTACTCGATAATCTTCTGCATCACATACAGTTGCCACGCGGCATAGTGAAGGGTTCCTTGGATCTATTACTTCTAGTTTTAAGCCAACTTGGAAGTCATATCTGTAAATCTATATATAACCATATAACATACTTATAAGGAAAAGAGTGCAGAGTACCAATTAATGGTGCAAACTTGACAGAAGGTGATGAAAATGAGCAATTGAAGGTCTCCGCTTGAATGTAATGTTTGAAAAATACTAGTGTAAGTGCTGGTTATGTTGGAAGATGCTGGTAGGTGCTACTTCTAAAGGAACACACCTGACGAAAGATACTGATAGTTGCTGCTTAAAAAGGAACAAAACCTGTTGGAAGATGCAAGTAGGTGCTAGTTATAAAGAAACAAATCTGTTAGAAGGATGCTGGTAGGTGCTGCTTAAAGGAACAAATCTGTTGAAATACACTGGTATGTGCTGCACATAAAGGAACAAAACTGTTAGAAGATATACTGGTAGGTGCTGCTTATAAAGGAACCAACCTGTTGAAAGATGTTAGTAGGTGCTGCAATAGTATTTGTATCATTTAAATAATCTGTCCATACAAATCTGTTCACCATTTCATCTAAAAGTAATAAATCAAGTTGGGAATCTTCTGTTGCTAAGATAATTATCAGTCAAATCATTAGAATTATAAGTTAAATTATAGTTTAGGGGTATAGTTTATTCCTAACTCAAATGAATGTTTTAAGATAGCTGTTGAAAAACTGGTAGTGTATTTTAAAGATAATGTTCTTGTAAATTCCATAACATAAACGAAGGCTTGAAGATAAATGTATAGCATACCTCTTCTTAAAACCTTTTGAGCAATGACAAATCCTACAAATACACACCAGTGATTGAAATTAGAGTTAATAATCACTGCTTAAAGATCCCTCCCCCGCAGTGATTATTTGCACTTATTTCGAACAGACATACCAGTTGGTGGAACCAGTGGAACTTGTTTTTCTTGACACCATCCTACTGGATGAATGAATGGACTATCGTCCTTACACCAGTAGTCATATTGATCATCCCATTCATCAAAATGGATCAGAAAATGATTACCAATAACATTGTTCACGGAAGCAACACATATCAAATCAGGGTTCTTTCGATCAACAGCTTCAAGTTTCATATTTGTCATAAAACCATGAAGTGTTGGTGATAGTTTTGGGAACAAATGTTCAGGAGCAGCTTCACATCCAGTATCACCTAGGTATTTTGACCAATCAAATGACTGTGGTGTAATACCTGAAATGTAAATATTCATTGACTTTTGACTTTTTTATAGCTTCTAAACTATCTGCTTTTTAAAAAACCTGTTTCATCACTACAATGCTAACAAAAGACACACCTTGAAGGTTGAAAAAAGGCATAGATTTAGATGTATTAAGGCAAATTATGTTGTTGAAAACATAAAACTCATCAACCATTATTACCATGTACTAACACAGGACACACTGAATCCCTACTATGAGCGTTAACACCAGACAAAGAAGTCTAGACACTCGTTAACACCAGACAAAGAAGTCTAGACACTCATTGACTTATTTCTAGTATTGAGTCTGCAATATAAATAATATGAAAAAATGCTAAACACCAAAACTATGTAGGAACACTTGTTTGGCATCAGTTTCTTTCAGAATCACATATACATACGACATAAGACATTACAAATGTTGGGATAACAGGAATGATATAAAGCAATCAAGCAAATTACAAGAGATTTTTCTGAAGTGGAAAACGGTCTTAACAATCTTCTTTAGAAACATTCGAAATATGAGTAAATGATCAATGTGAATGAGGGATTTTTGCGCATAACTTCAGGCTTTGTAGCCTGAAGCTAGATACTAAAAAATCACTCATCCACAGAGATTATTTTACTTATTTTGAGCACCATTTCTGTACCTCTAGGAGGAGTTAAAGTTTGTCCATTTTTTGCACACCATCCAGATGGATGAAGAAAAGGTGAATCACAATTTATCCAATAATCGTAGCTTTCTGACCATCCATCGAAATGTAAACGCATCCGTGCACCTTGAACCTCCACAACAGAAACAACACAAATATGTGATTGATGTTTTGGATCAACACATTCTAATTTCATTGCTAATTTAAAAGAAGCTGCGTTCATTGGAAACACATCTTGCTCTGGATATTCCTATAATGTAAAGTCTTACAATGAACTAATTATCTTGTGGGTGCTAATGTTAGCAATTTAGTGCACAAAAAATCTGCAAATTCACTAAGGGACCGTCTTAAAATTTTGCTCCAAAACCAACTTCTTTGTTAGAATTAAATTAACTAAAATTGACAAAATTCAACAAAAATGAATCTGTGCAGAAGTGTGTTAGGTCAATGAGCTTGCAATGGACTGGTTTCTTTGGTACAAAGAAACCAATCAAATGCAAGAACATTGGCTCAGTACTCTCCTATGTAGAATTTATTTTTGAGACGATCACAAAAGTAACACCACAAGTGTTGTGTTGCAAAATATTTAATCTGAGGTATGTGCTATCCTCCTTCTTATATCCCTCATATCTTCTTCAGCACTAAAAACAGACCTTGGTTAGATTATAACTCAGAGATACCCACTTACCCTTAAACAATAGGCCTGAAAACACCATAAAACAATGAGAATTTAATACTCCAGGGTATTTCCAGGCCTGAAAAGTACACTCAATTTTCCCTGACAGGCAAAAGTTTAAGGCTTGGGCCTGAAAAGTGGTATGTCTGATTAAACTATATTTAATTTCAATGATGAAAGTTTTATCCTATATCAATGCTACAGTATGTTTAAAGATTACACAAACAAATTAACAAACCTTAATGAGCACTTGATCATCGACTGGTTCAGTACCTGTCACAGTTAAATATGTATCCCATTCAAAATCCAAATCACGACCAACTAAATAGATGAAGTAAATAAATACTACAGGTGTCACATGATTAGTTTCACTCTAAATGATACCCATATAAAGGCAGCATTTTCATGTGCAGCCCCTAGATGAGTTTTACTTTAAACAATCTTGATTAGTTTCACCCTAAATGATACCCATATAAAGGCAGCATTTACATGTGCAGCTCCTAGATGAGTTTTACTTTAAACGATCTTGCATTTGATTAGTTTCTTCATACCAAAAAAGCAATCATTTTCAAGTTCATTCAGGGCAAAACTCATTTAAGGGTCATAAAAAGGCTGCCACAATCTATGTACTCATACAAGCATGAAAGTAACTACTAAAAACACTCCTCCACAGGTGACATCCGGCCGTAATTCTAAAAGCTGTACCTGCTTCATAGTAAATATTTGAATCATCTTTAAATGTGATTTTCGAGTCATGCATAGCCATTGGAGATCCAGATCTACTATTTGGGTATGGACTGCTTTCATTCCAGGTAGGAATTTCCTAAATACAAATGCAAGGTTACATGTTTCCTTCACAATGAAACCAACACAATACTCTTCGCCACAGGTACTATACTGTATATACAGATTTGATAGATTTTGAGCCTTTTCAGAATTTACTTCTAAATTTAGGAAAATTTTAGTTAACGTATAATAACAAATTACCTTAGGGAGACTAAATTTCTTGAACATTTCTTTTCTCGATTTCATGTGGACAAATTTAAGCAATTTGCTTTTTTTTAATATTTCAAGTGCACAAATTTTTGTGAAATGTTTACGAAGTATCTGTCATCTTTTTTGTGAAATATTTACACCTGGTTGGATAAATTATATGAACACAGAAGTTATAAACAAGGGCTATCTAGGTTACACATGGCAGGGTTTTAGGGCTTGGCTTGAAGTAATAAGCGCACTTCTTCAAATATGTGACCCATTAAAACCAGAGAATATTAATAAGCGCACTGTGTGCTAATTCAGTATCTTATGACATACTTTCAAAAAAGGTTTTATGTTGATGGTGTATTTATAATACGAATAAAATATGCTATAAGGAATATTGCTGAAAATAAGCAGCTTTTGACAGGTTGTCACAAAAAGTGAGGTATAAAAAAAAATGATCTTTAACTCTCGCTTTCCA
Source organism: Neoturris breviconis (assembly GCA_032360805.1). Lineage (NCBI taxonomy): Eukaryota > Metazoa > Cnidaria > Hydrozoa > Anthoathecata > Pandeidae > Neoturris > Neoturris breviconis. The sequence continues at coordinate 20,616 of JAULBZ010000441.1, forward strand.
CTAACGTTGTGGGAGTATATATTTCCTTGTCAGGGTGATTGTTGGATAGTATCACTTTATTACCTAAATGTATCAAAATTAAGATTATACATTAACAAACCTTAGTTATTGATTTTCTTTTCTTCATTGGTTTTCTTCCAGTTTTAGGTAATGGTCGTTCACCGGTTGCAAATTGCTGAGCTATCATTTCAGCTCGTCTTTTACTTGCATATGCACCAACACAACGCTGACTACAGAATCGACCTAAAATATAATACACATTAGAGACCATCTCCAAAATTCATCCCAAAAAGCAGATATTTTAACCGCTTTAAAGAAGTCAAAATCGATAAATTTGAGAAAAGTAAATTTATGATGAAGAGTGTTAAGTTGTGTTATTGGTTTCTTCAGTAGGTAGAAACCAATAGATTGTAATATCGTTGATTCAGCACTATTTCCATGGAAACAAATTTTGGAGGTTCTGAACAGGTTTTTGCTCACTAGGTAGGTATGACTCATAACCATGAACAACAAAATAATAATTTCACTAATATAGGAAATATTATAAACTCTAGTATATTAAAAGTAAATCTATAATAGTATCTGCAATGTTCGTAATAACAGAAAATAATCACTGTGGAGGAGTCATTTTTAAGCATAGCCTTAAGCTTTAAATTAGCTGGAACCTCCCTTGGGAAGAAATTAATCAATATTAGAACAAGCAACAGGTGATATCAAGGCTTCAATTGTTTACCTGATGACCTGAACTCAGATATTAACCCATAACATCCACAAGTTTCACATTTTAAAAGTTCATCATCAGCAAACTTTTTCTTTTTTCGGTCTTTTCTTCTTCTTTTTTCTTCTGTATCAATAGGTGATTCTAATTTCTTTTGCTTTGGTGATACTGATGGTGTAGTGTCGACTGACATGCTTTCTGATTGTTTACGAGGGCCTAAAAAGTAATATTGCAGATAAATATGAAGTGGATTACAGTGATCAAAATAGTGCAAATGATCACTGTGTAGGAGTGGTTCTTGAGCATATTTTCAAGCTACAAAAAGAGATGCATTTGTGGACCGGTGTCACATATTTGTAGCTTTTACTAGTGCGAAGCTTAAAGGAGTTCGTAGCCATGTCAATGTTTCTGATTTGTCCATGAAAGTAGAACATTCAGTGCTGAAAAATTAATGGAGTAAATGATCCGTGATCAATTTGTAAAATTTGAAATAAGAGCAAATAATCACTGCGGAGGAGTGATTTTTGGGCATAGTTAGAAAATAGGATTGTGATTATTTGCTCTTACTTCAAACATTGTACTGTATTTCCTTTCAAGGCAGTTAACTCACTGATCTGGTTGAAAGTAGTCAATTCATTTTACCTCTCTTCCGTCTTGTTTTCTTATCTTGATCTTCTACGTTGTTTCCATCTTCTTCATCAGAACTAGGAGTAATCACTTCTAATGCTCCAATATCTGATTTGCGGAACTTTAAATTGCTCCCTAAAGAAAGAAATTCCATAATATTGTACTTACTTTGAAAGTTGTGTTTATTTAAAACCTACAATATATGCAAGCCTCAGAAACATTCCTCCACAGGTGATGTCTGATGTTCCAAACATGACCACTTTCTACTAGCATATTTTTAGTTGCAATGACCTGGTATCAAATGAAGTTCTAATGAAAAGCAATCTTTAAACAAGAGGGACAACCATATGCTCAAGCCTGAATATAACTGTCGGATATCACCTGTGGAGGAGTGTTTTTTGAGTATAGTGTTCAGCTTAATAGCTGAACACTATACTAAAAAACCCTCCTCCACAGGTAATGTACGGCAGTTATATTCAGGCTTGTATGCTTCATAATATCACTACTCTTATCTCAAGACTGGTTTTAGCATTACCTGCCAATTCTCCAACTCCATTTTTCCATTTTAACATATGTTCCAAGTCATCATTATCAAGTGTACTATATTTTGACTTCGCCTTACGCCTTTCTCTTCTTTCAGTTATTGCTTCTGAATCATCACTTTGCTCATGTACCTTACTATCATTAAATTCTCCTACATCTTCTAGTTCAGTTTTTACAATTTCAAAAGGTAATATTTCTTCTGTAAGTTCAGTGATATCATCTTCTTGATTACTTTTGGAAACAAATCCACTATTCTCAATTTCTTCTTTTATATTTTCTAATTGATCAAAAAGACTTTCTTTCACAATGTCTTCAGTTAAAGTTGGGGTCATGTCATCCGCATCATTCAAAATTCCAGTCGAAGAAACATCATTGTGTGTCTCATCTATAACGTAAAACATTGAAAATGAGATATTATGATGTTAACATAAGTGAGTAAGGGAGCGTCTCAAAAATAAAATCTACTGAGGAGAGTACTGAGTCTTTGTATCGAAGAAACCAATCCATTGCAAGCTCATTGACCTAACACTCTTCTGCACAGATATATTTTTTGTTGAAAAAATCCAATGGTTATTATATATATACCTACAGAAATATATTTTTTATGACTTTGTGACGACAATTTGAGTTAATCTGCATCAAGTTAGATTGTTTATTTAGCATTTTTCAACTACAGTATTGCTTTATTTAGAGCTTGAAATAAGAAAACAAATAGTCACTGTGGAGGAGGAATCTTTGTTAGAAAAATGTATGTAGGCTAACAATCAAGCCTGTATCACCTCTGGAGGAGTGTTTTTCAGTATAGTTTTCAGCTGAAAACTATATTCAAATACATTTCTCCACATATGATGTATAACATTCATTTTTATAAGGCTTATTATCAAATTATTACCTTCAACAGTTTTGATCTTTTTTTTATCAACATCCTCTGTAATATTTCCAACCTTCTCAGAATTAACACAATCAATTTTTCTTTTTAATTTATCTACTTTTTCTGAAATTTTATCATTGTTTATATTCTCTGTTGTTTTATTGTAAGTTTTGCAATCTTTCTTAGTTTCATTATTCGTTTCTTTTGTTTCTACGTCTTGAGATTTACTAGTTCGAATAAGTCTTCTTCTTGTTTTTGGACTGTTTATTAACGCTTCATTTTTCATGCTATTATCATTTGATCTGGTGGAACGTAGTTTAGTTTTATTTTCAACTTTCTCTTGCCCGAATGATCGATCTTTTATCCCATCTTTCTTCATTTCGACTTCTCATGCAAGCTATATATATAAACACAAGCCTTGACATCTAACTGTCATACATCAGCTATGGATGAGTGTTTTTCAAATATCTACAGTTTTCAGCTGGACTATACTCAAAAACACTCCTCCACAGGTAATACCCAACTGCTATTCCAAGGCTTGCAATGCATTAAATAAATTACCAGTTTTTTAAAGATCAACTTTTCTATATATTTTAAGCAAATATTTTAATTATTTACTTATACAGAATATAATAACATCATTGTGATTATAAATCACAGTTTTCGAATTTTAATTATATACATATTCTAATTTTTCAGGAAAAACAAGAAACCATAGCATAGCTAACCCCACTTGTGTTCAAATTTGTACCCACTGCTGAATATATATACAATCTTAAAAGGTTGCAGCTACAATTTGTCCATCAGAAGCCGAGAATGTGCCATAACCAGATGCACCATCGATTTTATAGCCCTTTTTTATTCCATTTTTATTTTAAATAGCCATGCATGTAGCTAGCCACTCTAAAATAGATTCTCCAGAAACTAAATCCACCTATAACCTAGGTAGCTACACTCTTTTTTGAACTCTCGAAAAAGGTCTACACAACACCAACGGTTTATATGAATTTGTGTCTGCATACTAACAAAAATGTGTTGTGTGACGTGACAAATGAAAAACCCCTCCTCTTGTGTGTTGTTTTAATTATTGACTATATTGTTCGTCTTTTGTGTGTAATGTGTAGCTAGCTAGATAGCTGTCGAGCCGCTAAAATACTGGGCACATATTACATAAACACATATTCTATACTTGTAGGTAGATCAATTTTAGTTTATTGTACAAATGTACAATCTTTTAACATATATCAACTATACGCATTTTAATTATTGGATCTGAAACTATTCAAAATCAGCTGGTATTTTTAGCTTGAGCATGCCGCCATATTTGTTTTGATTATTTCCCGCGCAAAACCCAGCGAAAATCCAGGCTAGATAAAAGCTCAAACGGCTTTAGCCCTCACTCTTTCTTCCTCTCTCTGGGAAGTATACGCTATGTGACTGTACGCAGTGTTCGAAATAAGAGGAAACAATCACTGTGGAGGAGTGATTTTTGAGCAATGCCTGAAGCAATGGGGAGAAGAGTTCTTTTTTGTTATCTTTCAATCTTTCAAATAAAATTTGAGACAAATAACGAATTTTAACGCACAATGTACACCACAAGTAAAACGTAAGTAATTAAAACGACCGCGGGAATACCTAAGAGATTTATCGAGAAGACTCAAGACTTAGGATGTTAGGCCTTTTTGCTAACTCAACAAATTTTATTTTTTCCAGCAGCCTAGTACCCAGGCTCTTAGAAAAAAATCTAATTTTCGTGCTGTTTGACTTGCTAATCAGATTTTGAGGTTTTCTGTCTTGGTTGAAATTCCATATTTTTGCTTAAAATTCACTTTGTTTCAAACATTTTTGTGGGGGATTGTTGATTGAAGCTAGTCCAATTTTGCTCCATATAAGTTAAGAAATGGAAAACAAATGAATTTAGATCGTATGTTTAGATTTAATAAAAATAATTCTGGAAAACTATCCATTTTTAATTTTTACTATCAATTTCCACTAACAACGTCTAAATACGGTGTTTTCAAAAACCACCGACCAACCGACCAGTGTTGAACCAACCAACCGACCGGTAAACACCGACCAACCAACCAGAGAAATTAAAGTCGGGTCGTGCGAAATTGTACAGCTTATATATACAACATTGTTGTATACAACCATTCACGGCCCTCACCCTTAGACCCTGGTCCCCTAAATGTTTGTAATTACGATTTCTATTAGCGAAAATTCCGCGCGGAATCCAAAATCTATTGGTAAAAATGCTCGTGTAAGCATGCATCCCTGAGAAATTAAGGGAGCTGAATAAAAATGTTTATACGTTCAGTGCAAGCGATTAAGTAATTTATCTCTCTTATATATATATAAATGCAGCTAGATCCACGGAAGAATTTTTTCGTAGTTACATTTCGTAGCGCAAAGAAACCACGGTGACCACTACAATACTGTAGTAGCAAACTTAAAAATTCCAGGATATTACAGGGCTGATGGAAACTCATGGACAATTCTAAAAAGGAATTGAATGATAAAATGCAAGGAGTTTAGCAAACCACATAAGTGAATTTCATTTAATTGCCAGAAGAAACAGTTTTTATGAACAAGTTCTTGCCCACTGGTTGTATATGCAGTGTTCGAAATAAGAAATAATAATAGAGTGGAGGAGTGATTTCCTATGTTTAGAATTTACTCCTCCACAGTAATTATTTGCTTTTATTTCGAACAAAAACTGTTATGTCGACATATGAAACACCACATAAATCGCAATGAAATGACTTCTGGAAGAAAAGCGAGAGAAAAATAAGAAGATACCCTGGAAATAACCCAGAAGGATGTATAGTTAAACTTCTATCCCAGTGGATCAAAACTAGACGTTGTTCTAGCGTCTTTACTGAGGGCTTTGAAAAAGTTTTTTCACACAAAATAAATTAAAAAAACATAGGCCTTAACGAGTTGGAGAAAAAAGTCAAGGAAAAGATAGTCACTTTTAGTCACTTTTCCTAAGCTAAATGTTTGTATTATTCCCGCATTTTCCCCAAACACATTTTAAAAAAGGTGACGATAAAGAATAATCTCTGATATTGACAAAAAATATTTTTCTTTCCAACTAATAAATTTAATGATTTTGTTGTTGCTAATATCAGCAAAATAGTTGAGGGATACCATTCCGTCATGGAACACGTAGAAATCCGTTTAAATACTAAAAAGGAGAGAAAAATGATTGTGATAAAAACGCGTATTGTTGATGTTTTGTTGAAGATGTTAACATTTCACTTGTTAACCCTTTGTTAGACATTTATATTTAGTGAAAGAAACGGTAAAACTCCGACTATAAACCCCCTTTCCGAATATAAGCCCATCAAAACCTTAATAACAAAAGTAGGATCGTATATAAGCCCCCTCCCCCGAAAATAAGCCCATGGGTTTATACATGAAATAAATTCACAGAACGTTGTAGAAAAAAAATCTTTCACTTTTTTAACGATTTTTTCACATTACATTGGAAACCAGCGAGGATGACGACGATAAAACGAATAGCGATACAGATACACGAAAATGACAAGTGCGAAATGGAAGAGGATGGTGACATTAGTGAACATACTTCGAACTAAAGTTATATATGTATTATGTGTTACATGTTCTAGTTTATCATGACTCTAGTTATTTACACAAATAGTGTTCCATGTATCCCCCCCCATATATAAGCCCCCCATATATAAGCCCCCCATATATAAGCCCCCCCTTATATTAGCATATCTAAAAAGCCTTACGAACTAGTCGGAATTTTAAGGTATAAAAATCTTCGGCAAAAAGTTTTGGGTTAGAAAAAACAATGAGCAAAACTAGAGGTATGGGTTGAGTAAATTAGATGTAAATGTAAACGGGAGAAAAAAAGGTCAAGCAAAATTTTAGTCTAAACAAAAATATAGGTCACTGAGCCGAAAATGGTCACTTACCCCGACTTTTTCGCTCTGATAAAGTAGGAAAAATGAACCACAAGAGATGGTATGAATAATTCACACGAATATATACAACAGTTGTAAACTCTCTCAAGACACTAACCATTCAATCGAGACAAATATCAATCATTAAAAGTTTCCATTGAAGAAAGGTGCAACAATCAACATAAATTGTAATTGATTGCTAATTTGTAATTAACAGCGAAGAAACCAATCAATTTCTGGTACATTATTGGGTACTCTCCTCCACAGACATTTCAATGTAATTACACGTATACAATCAATTTTAATTGGTGTAATTTGAATTACTGATACTTAAAATGTTCTAACACAACCTCGTTCCCAGGGCTTCTTTCTGCTCTTTCTAACACTGAGTAATAATGAGCTAATAATTTTCTAGAATCTTGCGAATTTTTATTTGAATAATCATCAAAAATGCCAATCCCAGGGTTTCTTGCCCTTTCGAAATACTTTCATTCCATTTTTCTCTTCAAGATGGTTAAGAGCCCTGAGATCGAGGAATACATAAGTATTGTTTATTTGCTTCACGCTTTTACGTTCCCTAGATTGGAGTTGTTGTAATTTCAATGAACAATGGTTCAATTTTCGCAACATTAATTGCATGAAAACGAGGTTTCTTCACATAAAGCAATAGAAAACCTCGTATTGATACAAATTATTATTGCCACAATATTATTTCTTTATTTTACATGGGCATGGTTATCATTTTACAATGAAAATGTTAGTCAAACCATAAAGGTTAACTTTTAAACCCCATCATTACTAAAATACATGGAATATGTAAAGATTTGTACCTGCCACCCTTATAAAGACGTCACCAAAATGGAGACACTGCAATGCTTCTGTGGCTTATGATAAAATCGAAGATAATCAAGGCGAATTTTTCCATGTCATTTTTACCCTTGCAAGAATCAGTAAACTATAAACACCGATAAAATTTATCTCAGATTTTAAGGGAAATTACAGTGTAAACCGAGTCATAAATACTCTAATGTATTATTTCTTACGATGACGCCAGACAATCACTGAATTTCGCAATGAATTCATTATGCGTCAACTAAGAATTCTTCTGAAAGTTGTATATACTGTTGATTTAACGCTAAAAGTTTCATCACCAAATTCATTTTAAAAACAACTGCACATAAGGGTGTTAGCTATGTCAACGAGCTTGCAATGGATTAGTTTCTTAGTACTCTTCCCCGTAAAATTTATTGTTGAGTGTCCAAAGGATTGCTTTTACAATAACAACATATCTCAAGAGCAATCAATCTGTAACTATGACAATCTACAGTAACTATGGTAACTATGGTAACATATTTAACGAGTTTGTTTAATTATACAATAATAGATTATGCGACGAAAGCAACAAAAATATGGAAAAAGTTAAGTTATATAAAAAAAGACTTAACAAGTCCCATATCCAAACGAAAAATCTAACATTAATACACGATAACCAAACGATGACAATAGAACCTCTGGCGTTCATTCTATTCGTAAAGAGTCTCCAATGGAGAGTCTTTATATAATCTCACCTGTTACATGCGTCATGCGATTTTCTATATTTTTAGTAGTCGTTAGTTAGTGTACCGCCGTGTGCAGACACATATTTATCAAAAAAAGGAAAATTATAATTTTTAGTCTGTATTCTTTACAGTCTATTCTATCGTGGGAACCAACACCGTTGTCTCAACGCCGCTTGTCCAATATTGTGTTTGTGGATAATATATCAGTCAAGTTTAAGCAATAAATAAAGAGTGCAAAAATGTTTTCAAACTCTATCTACAGTAAAGACGCTAGAATAACAACAACAACATTGTCGTCTTTGTTGCGAAACTTTAAACAAGTCCAATGGGATTGCATCATAATCAACCTCGTTCCCAGGGCTTTTTCTCTCTTGAAACGAAAGAGAGAAGAAGCCCTGGGAACGAGGTTGCATCATAATCTGCAAGTTAATATCTCAAACTCTCTTGTAGTTCGCTGCTTTTCCAGTAGGTAAGAACTTGTTCAAACTTAGCAGTAAGCACGATAGAACGTTTTTTACTGCGGACTTTGAACAACACTCTAACGCAAACCAGTGGACAACAACTTATATAAGTCTACAGTAAAGACGCTAAAAAAACATTTTTAAATTTGTTCTAGCTTCTTTACTCTGAACAAGTTTCATTCCACAAAGCTTTTACTATACGATCGCTCAAATCAAAGGCCGTTTTCCACTTCAGAAAAATTTCCGCGGAACGTTAACGGAAAATGCGCATGCGTGTGAAGTCAATTTCTACCAATAGACTATAATTTCTTTCTAAGCGCATGCATTTTTCGTTCCGTTCCGCCGAAAATATTCTGAAGTGGAAAACGGCCTTAACGCGTCTTTGGATCGTTGTTAAAAACACACACATTATTGTATATATAGATAAAAGAATGGAAGTCATTGGAATGGATATCCCAGTGCGGCCAGTGGGCCAAAAACTTATTTAAAGTCCGCAGTAAAGACGCTACATTAAAAACGTTGTTCTAACGCCTTTACTGCGGACTTTGTACATTTTTTAACCAATTGGGATACACTTATTCGCTGAGTTCTCTTTACCGCAGATGGTCATATCTTAACTGAATACTGTCTAAATTTAAAACGAAGTAAAGTTTCAATAAACGTTCTGATTGAATAATCTTCTTTCGTGTATATCTTTGAGATTTTTACGAAAGAGAGTTCAGTTTCAAATTGGCTTATTAAAAAAATATGTGTACCTATGCCCATGATCTACCTGTCAGAAAGTTTTTAAAATCGTAATTTTTGCGCCAACGAAACTTAACGCCATGTTCACAGAAAAAGCCAGTTATTTTCAACGAAAAAAAAAGCATGAAAAAATGAAGGCTGTGCTTTCAGTAAAAACAAGAAGGTGATTTTACAGAATAATTAATTTCTTCGAAAAGAATAATTAAACGTTCTTCTAGCGTCTTTATTTCAGACTATGAACAAGTTTTTGCTCACTGAGATCAGATCAGATCGCATTTCAGTGACTGGCAAAACCTTGTTCAAAGTCAGCAGTAAAGACCCTAGAACAACGTCGGATGATTTTTTTAACATTATTCAACATTATAAAATGTTTCGTATTGTTCATTTATTTCTGTCCATAGCAATTGCATATTAAAAGACAGGCCACATAAAAACATAAACATTTACATAAGTTACATGCAAAGCGGTTTTCTAAAAGTATGTAGCTGTTTGCCTCAACATGTGCAGATTGTATTACAGCATATAATTTTTTATTTACTAGCTATGGATGAGAGGTCGACGCAACTTTCTCATGTGCTCACAGTGGGCAAAAATTTGTTCAAAGTTTGCAGTAAAGACGCTAGAACAACGTCGTCTTTATTGCGGACTTTGAACAAGTTTTTTGCTGTGCTACTTAATCACTATATATACAAATACAAATGGTGATGCAATACATTTTATGTAGGAAGCGTCCAAAATTCCGTGCTTTAAGGCAGATCTACCACTAGGCGAATGCAAAAACTAAACTACATAGGACGGTGTTCTATCGATGGATTTCTTATTTCATACGAATAATTTAACTCATTGCTAGCCTGAGCTCCAGTGGTTGGGACTGGTGCTCAGGCTACCCATTGCCATCTCGGTGACTCAGTGCTATCCTTTTTAAAAATGTTATTTTCGAGACGACCACACTTCACACCAAAAACCAATATTCGTTTTGATGTTGCATACACATGAAATAGATAAGTGTAAACCTAGCCTGAGTTCCAGTCCCTAACTACGACTCAGGCTATGTAAACCGCGCTTCTAAATTGTTACTTGGACAAAACTTGTTCAAAGTCTGCAGTAGCTACAGAAGCAGCCAATGGGAGGTGTTCTGAGAAATAGGTGTTCTTATTCTATAGCTGGTCTCCATTTCAGTATTTCTACTAGCATACGCGTGTATCTCAGAACAGCTCGTTTTCCTAGCTAGAAAAGAATCAAGTGTAAGAACAGTTAGTATT
>JAULBZ010000442.1:0-31308 GCA_032360805.1 Neoturris breviconis
GGCTAAATCTTTTGGACTTTTAAAATCTGTTGCAACTATAACTGCTTTATCTGATGGCATCAAGTCTTTTACTGTAGAAGAACCATAGTACACAGGAATTGAACCAATAGATAAGGGTCTAAGAACTTTCTCAGTAATGTAATCTTGACATATTGCATTTTCAAAAGCTATTTGAAATTTGTATCTTGCAAGAAAATGGTAATACTCTGCTTTCCATAGTTTCATTTCCCCATAAATTTCTTGAGGCATTTTCTTGTTGTTTAAGCATTTACCATATGAATCAATTGGCATATATTTCATCAGTTCCTTAATATAGGCACTTCTATCAGATGGTGGATAGCAATCAGTATGAACAAATACTGCAAGAGCAAGACCTTCCTTTCTTTGCAACCTAATAATCAATAAATAAAAGAGCAAGTCACACATCTTCAATAATATAACAACAATGACTATATCTTGGTGCAAGCAGCACCTTAGTTTTCTTTCTGTTACTACAAAGAAAAAGTTTTGTTTCCATCTTTTTTTATTATTTTTGGTTTCTCACCCATGGAGGCTTACAAATTACATCACTTTTAAGACAAATGGAAAGATCAATTTATTAATAAAAACAGAAGTTACATGCAGTGTTATGTCAATTTTTACCAATAGAATGTCTTCTTCTGATTTTTACACAAATGTTTTCCCCTAGAGGAAATAGCCTTTAAAAGTATAAATGGAAATGAAAAGGCAACAATCAATTCCGTAGAAGCCCATGAGGGGACCTTATTTTTTAATAGAACTATGTTACATATCTTACTTGGCCATTGTGTGGCATATCTAGTTTATTAACACAAATGATAGCTAGCATACCGCTGGATTTTCTTTGATAATAGATTCCAGAAAGTTGAACAAATATGGAAAACCTTAAAATATCCTCAGTTTATATCTCTGCGACAGATACTAATTTTTCAAAATTTTGAATTTCATAAATCTTCCAATTGAAAATGTTAAAGTTTCGTAAAATCCTAAAGTTACATACTTCAGGACGTAGATCATCAAAATGGAAAAAGGAGAAATCCAAACAATAGGTTACAAAAGAACAGAAACACTAAGAAATAGGGCTGCGGGGTGCTAATATAGATATAGTAATGAATACAGAAGCTACTCTTGGAAAGCTGAGTTAAAAGTGTATTATGAAAATGGTGTTTACAAGAGTTAATAATTAGTTTCATAGCATCCTATCAGGGGACCTTATGTTTTAATAGAACTAATAACGAATTAGCGTAGCATAAATAGTGGATGAGGAATTTGTTATAAGAAATGTAATGACATCACAATGACCTAAGTTGGGATAACTAGGCATAACTAAGTTCACCTCATAATCTTGCATAATCTTCACTTAAAAATATTCAGCATTTCTGTCTAATTCAAGTGTAGATACCTATTAAAGCTAACTTCTGAACAAAGATACTACACTGCGGTATTTGAAGAAGTTTTGCCCACCGGGAAAAATGTAACAATAATATCTCTTTTATTTTTTTGTTTTCTTAACTTTCTCGTTTTGTCATAAAATGTACCATGCATTTATTTTTCAGAATCCTAAGGTGCAACTTATTCACTGCAGTTTCCAAGTATTTTATGCTAGCTGTTCTAAATAATCATTATAAACATTTTAAATTGATTCAAGATGATTTATTATTCTCGTTTCAGATTTAGGTTATTAACCAATTAGAAACTTTGGTGCGAAAAACACAAAGTTTAACATCCTTTAATCAACAATATGGAGTGAAATTTCACAGCAGTTACTGAGAATAAAAGAAAGGTACCTGTTCTTTTCTGTAATGTTTACAATGTATGTATCTTCAAACCATTCATCTGGATCTTTTAAATACTGTGTTGTAAGTGGGTAATCAGATTCTCTTCGAAATGATGCTGTGTGATTGAAGAGACTAACAAATAAAATTAAAACAAAATGTAAAATATTGATTTAAAATCGTATATTATGAAGTTAAAAAAAATCCGGAATTCGTAATTTGAATTCACCACCAATATAAACAAACCGTTGTTCGGCGTAATATAATATGGTTAAGTACAGTGAAGAATGTTGAATAATGCTATTGTAAAAAGCAAATGTGCAATATACCGGACGGTTCAAGATGTTATCAAAACAAACTAAAAGCCGTAGTTTCAAAGAATTTTGAATTTCCTTTAAGTCCTCTTTGTTCTCAACTTTATAAAATACAACATCTTCTTTTTGTTGTAAATAAAACAACACGATCATGTAAACAAATCCATGTATTTAATTGTATACTTTCGCTCGCTTCAAGCGAGCATGATCACACTGATTTTTTACAGTTTTGTTAGAGTTCATAAGTAAAAAATATTACAATAGTTATTAACAAAAAACAATGAAAAAATGACATGTTTAAATTAAAAAAGCTCTAAGGGCATAGTGAATATATTGAGAATAATATTGAGAATAGGACGATCACGCTCAATTAAAAGACTCTCCATCAACGTGAGCTTAAAATCGTTAGACTCACGTGCTAGCACAGAAAAGTTTAGTGCCTTTCATGTAAAATTTATAATCAGTTTGTCTAATGTCTTGCTCTTTCGATCATGCAGAGACATGTGATCTGCATAATATGAGCGGGAAAACATTCACTAACTGACTGAATGAATGATATTTAGACATTTGAAAATCTTACAATAATTGTATGGCATGTACCAGTGCAGTGATCCAAATAAGAGTAAACCAATCACTGTGGAGGAGGAATAGTTGAGAATCGCTTAATCTGAAGCTATACCCCAAAAATCATTGATCTGCAGCGACTATCTCTTACTTTGACCACTATATACAAACTATACTGGACAAGAATCTTTACGGAGAAAAAAGAATGTAATGCAATAAAGCATAATCTCTCCACAATCTCTCCTTACCTTCCAAATGCTGTAATCAACATCACTTTCTGCATTAAAAGTCTTTGCATTTCTGATCTAATCCAATAAAAACTTTTGTTTTCTAATCAGAAAAAGATGCTAAACTATGGCTTACTTGCAAAATCCAGAAGAAAAGAACAAACCTTATCATAACATCATCTGAAAATATCCATCCTCTCTTAGGTGATTCTTCCATAAATAATGCCCATTCATGATGCGGTAACCTTGGTAATGGTATATCATTATGATCATATGTAACACCATATATTATTATACCTCTTGTTAATGGGTTATGTAATTCCTTACGATCTCTAGTAACACTGCAAGTTCCCAAGTGACATTTCAAATTATGATTATTTCCATGAGGGAAAGCAGTGTTCCACCACAGTACTTGTGGAAATTCATTTTCAGGAATTAAGTATATCGAACTGTCCAATGTGGGTAGATTGTTAATGTCAGTAAAGACTTTTAAAGCTGACAAAGACATATTTTTTGAAGTAAACCTGTAAGTGTCTCGTATACCATTAATACCAGCAACCTCTTTTTTGCTAGATTTATCTAAAACAATAAATATACAAAACATTAAGAGAATTCTGCAGTAATTTAATTCTGGATGCTTCCCATTGAGCAAATTGGAAAGAATCATTAAAGACGCTAGAACAACGTTGTTCTATCATTTTTACTGCAGACATTGACCGACATTTTGCCCACTGGGTTTATGCTACAACCAGAAATCTCAGTGTTTACAAAACCAATCATTCAACTGAGCATGTATGTTAAAACGGTTTGTTGTTTTTGTTCTAAGTTTCATGCTTGTTCATTTTTGAAAGAATTAGAGCATATTAAGTTAAAATTCAGAGTGACAACATATTATGAGTTTATAAAAACAATAGCAACAATAACAACAAAATGTTTTAAGGATTATATAATACCTAATGGCAGTTACAAAAATGTTGAAACAGCCACTAAAAATATAATCCAGTTAAAAAAAATTATATACCACCATTATTCTTTACAGTGAATATAATCCAGTTAAAAAGAATTATGTACCTCCATATTCTTTACAGTGACGTAAGCTTTTTGTATTTCATGGAAAAATGCAATTATAATCTTGATTTTTGTTTTTTATAGACCATTACAAATCCTCAAACTAAGAACTATTTTTATTTCCAGCTTAGATTATTTGTTTCAACAAACAATATCAGAGGACAATTTTTCAGTTACTTTATTGACTTTCAATTTGAACATAATTCTGAAAGCTGAAAATGTTGCGTTCATACATATAATTCACAGGTATGGTATGAAATATCATTTCAGGTATAATTTTCAAAATGTTTACTGATATTTTAAAATCTATCCCCCGAATTATATTTCTATAGCCTTAGTAAAGTAAATATGATAGTTTTAATACCTTTTGTTCCTTAAATAATATCCACTAATAAACATGTGTGTAAAGATTTATGAATATGAGTCAATTTAAAATTGTAATAACAATAGGTTATTTATTTACCAATATTATGGAGATTACGTTTCATTGTCTATGAGAAGTTTTCATACAAAATAACTGAAAGAATATTTTGAAAGAATTTTATACCCTGTCCTAAATGTTTTCATATTCATTCTTATCAAAATTTTATGTTAATGTACAAGTTTGAGTTGGAAATAATTCAGAAAAAATAAGTTACTTTAAGGTAAATTACATTAACCTGTTTTATGTTGAAGGCTTAGAATTAATATTATAGTTACATCATTCTAAGATAGAAAACGTACCTTTATTTTTGTATAGAATTCCTCTGCTATAGAAACTAGCTAAAAAACAGAAACAGGATATACTCTCTTTGCGAGAAAACACTTGTTCTAACTATAAAAAATGTGCTAGCATTAAAAATAGCTCACCAAACTAAGTGAATATTAAACTTAGCATTAGAAAATGATTCACTAATTCACTATGAGAATACTTTTCCTTGCTTTGTTATAATTCCTTTCGCTTAATAACGTACTTCCTTTGCTCTATTTAACCCTTCGTTAGTATGGTGGGGAACCCCCCGAAATTTGTTAATTCATGGGAATATTAGAAGATTCAGGAGACAAAAAGTTACAAGTATGATGCAGATTTTCAAATTATGTAAGAAAATAACCTCCTGAATAATAACCTTCGTTATGTTAATTTCACAGTAAAATTTAAAAATTCAGGGTGTCCACATCATACTAATGAAGAACATGTTATCATTAGTTATTAACTTTTATAATATAATAAAGTGTAATAAAATTTTATGACCTTTAATTACAATTAAATATAATAACATTAACTTTTTAAATCCTATATTCATTTTATTTAAAATTGAGGAAAAAGTTTCCCCAAAATATAAAATGGATGCCAGGCCAAAGTCTCAATTGGATTGTCTAAATGTGATTGTGGTCAAATGCTTAACAAAACCAAATCTGATATTAACTTACATAGATAGAGTAATAAACAAGTAACGCATGCTATGAACAGAAATCTTTTTATTCTCAACATCATGTCTAACAGGTATTGCAATGAAACTTTAGTTTAGTCTTCAGATTTTAAGATCCTATGATAAATAGTACTAGCAGTTTAAAATATAGCACATATAGGCAAGACTTCTGCTGTGAAAGCTAAAAGAAGATATTCCATTGGTAGAAATTGAGGTCACATGATGTTCAATGATTATAATGATCACATGATTATGCAGTTGGTTTCAATATTGGCGAAAGTGTTTTATTTAATAATCTTCTTTTCAATTACTAGGGCAGCCTTTACATGGACCCCTAAATGAGTTTCACCATAAACGATTGCATTTGATTGGTTTCTTTGTACCAACAAAAAACGAATTGCAAGCTTGTTTAAGCTTGGTTTCCAATAAAGAAATTTTGTTGAGCAACAGTTGTGCAACACTTGTTGTGCAACTGTTGCTCAACAGAGTTGCGCGCTTGTCGCAGAGATAGAAAAAAATCTATCTCTGCAACACTTGTTGCACAACAAGATTTTTGTTGTGCAACAAACTTCGTGTTGCACAACACCGGTTTCCAATACATCGCGCAACAGTCGCACGACTGTTGCTCAACTGTTGCTCAACAAAATTTCTTTATTGGAAACCAAGCTTTAGGGTGAAACTCATAGAGGTCTATGTAAAGGTTGTCTAGCTTACTTATACAATATTGGAAATAAATATGTGAGATAAATCAAAATTTGTAGGTATATTTCTTACAACAAGAACGAACAGTGATTATAAGAACATGCCTCAGATTTGAAAAAAACTCTTACCTGTAATTCTACGGGAAGTAATTTTATAAAGCATCTGACTTAGCCAACTAAAATAACTTTACGATGAAGGTGATCATTTGTAAAGCCCATCATTTTCTTAACAAAAATATTAACCCGTTTATAAGCACTCACCCTCTGCCCAATGTATAAGCCCATGGGTTTATATCATGTAGAATATAACCCACCCCCCATGAATTGGATTTCTTAACAGAGATATATATATCCCTTGCATGAGTCTGTCAATTTCTTAACACAAATATTAACCCATGTGTGCCAGAGCCAGTCTGTATAAGAGTCTTGGAAATATATAACCTCATAGGCTAATTGGGGTTTTACGTAATGTTTTTAATGTAATTGCACATACTTTCTTTTCGTCTCCATATCTTGGAATATTCTAGATTTTCTTTAAATTATTTATGTACTAAAGGTAAATATGTATTATAGTGCATTTCCTAGAATAATGTCCTCTATTAAATAAGTACCTCTTTTGAATAATCATCCCTTTTAGATAGACATATTCTTGAATAAGCCCCTCTCCCCTTTTAAAAGTTGATTTTTGTAATAAACACCCACGAACTTTGGCAGCAGCTTGCTGAAGAACCATGTTACAGCAGAGATAATCCATTTGTCATCGACACCGAATCTGATGTCGAGAAGGCAGCATTTTCACCTCGTTAATATCGACGATGATGAACTTGAATTAATTTACACCCTCAGTGCTTAATCAAGTAAACAAGTAAATAGGGCATTATTAAAGTGCTTATAGCAAACATAACAATGCAAAGATAACTTCCTCACACTAAATTCAACCAGTTCTAAGTTTGGCAACCACATTTTATGACTGTAACTTTTTATTAAAAATTATTCATGGATACGTACCATTCTCAAAATACCAGTTTCAATATTTGAGTCTAATTTTTAAATTCAGAATATAGCTAAACGCACATACAAAGTTATATTGCACCTGGAAATAAAGTACTTAACTACATTGAGTGTTTGTTTTTTATTGGCTCTTCCCAAAGAAACAAGAGATACTTAGACCAGTTACGGCTAGTCCAAATTTCTCATTTTTTGAGCGCACTATTTCAAAAATTACAATTCTGGCATTAATTCTTCAATTTCAAGTTACTTGTGATGGTAAAGATGTGCTATTTAAGAAAATTGATTTTATCCAAATTTATTAACAGTCTTATTTTGATGATGTCACAATGACGTCGCAAATCAAAAAAATAAATAAATAAATAATTTAGGGGCGTTGCAATTTAATAAACATTACAAATTTGTCAGGTCAAACAATTAAAATAATTTTCAAATAAATTAATTGATGATTTCCTCATTTATTTGGAAGTAACTGTTTTCTTTAGAAATGCTGACGTTAGCAATAATTTTTTTAAATCTTGATAAAAAGTTAACCTGACATAATGTACATTTTCCATTCAAATTTTTTGAATTGGATTTAGTGGCTATAGATCACCAGACCCCTCTGGTAAAGATGGTAAAGTTACATGCGCTACACCACTGATAAATTCTAAAGTGTTGAATGACGTTTTAGCCGGAAGCTATGCTCAAAAATTACTCAAGTGATTATTTGCTATTATGTCGAACACTTGCTCATTAAGGGAAATCAGCATTCGTACAATACAGTATTGCCAAGTATATATACTAATATATCTATTATTACAATATTGACAATCAATTTTTTCCCAATAAATATGAGGTAATTTTCTAAAGGACATCCATTTAGTATGTATGCAAAAACGTACTTTTACTTGTTATGAACTCTACCCTCCTATATGGATAATTGTGGACCACTTTTGATTAAGTCTTAAATGAAAGCTTGCCATTGGATTCATTCCAAATGATAT
Organism: Neoturris breviconis; assembly: GCA_032360805.1. NCBI lineage: Eukaryota > Metazoa > Cnidaria > Hydrozoa > Anthoathecata > Pandeidae > Neoturris > Neoturris breviconis. The sequence goes on from JAULBZ010000442.1 coordinate 8,071, forward strand.
TTAGTTATTATTTTTATTTTTCTATTGGTTACCGTACAAACGACAGCCACCCAGGTAATATACATCAACATGGGTAGTATCAAGCCTGATGTTCTTCATCTGACCTCCATGTTACACTTCCATGTATCACAGCCATGATGGTATTTCGGTTGGGTCCATCTTAAGAATATGGCCCAACCACCTGAGTCTGACTTTATGGATGTCAGTTTCAAGTTTCTCGATTTTAACATGAGCTCTAATAGTTTCATTGGAGCGTTCAAAATACAATGTTTGCAAATAACAATTATTTTACCCCTCGCCCTTCTTGTACAGAAAACAATAGAAGCGACATCACAAAACCAACAATGCATGCTTTCGTAATAACCCTGCTCTTACATTTCCATACATACTAAATGGATGACCCCCAAAACCTGAAATTAAATGATAAAGGATTTAATTGATATTTTATCTTTAATTCATTTCCAATGCTCATACTCCCCAGACGGCAAAAACCTGTTCAAAGTCAGCAAAATAATGTTAGAACAACGTTCTTTGAATGTTGTTCTAACGTTATTTTTCTGACTTTGAACAGGTTTTTGTCGGCTGGGTCTATTAGCAAAATACGTTATTCCAACTTTGTTGTTGAAATAGACTTTATTGAACCCTGTTTGATTTTAAGTATGTTTACTCCTATGTAAATTCCTAGTGGTTTATTTAGCTAGCTAAGTGCGGGCAATTAATAGGGAGAGGCAGGAGTTATAGCTATAATTATAAACATAAACATGTGAGCATTACATATAGAAAGGTTATGCTTTCTCCTCTAACTCTCTAATAAAAGTACCTCCTTTGAGTTTAAAATCATAGGTACGGTATTGAAAGTAGTCCACCAAACCAAGTAAAAGTTAAACCTAAGCACATAAAATATGATTTACATATACACATTATACAGTGTTTGAAATTTGTTTTTATTAAGATTTTTATTAAGATGGCAAAGTTTCAGGTCAAATAAACAATTGGAACACCTTTGGCAAGGTAAAATTATGTCAGTTCACTGTGGAGGAGAGTAGTGAAATTTTATATCCAGGATAAACACCCAAATTTTACATGGCATTAGGATTTCATGTTCTTATTAAGTTGATAAAATTTTAAGTCAAACAAACAAATGGAACACCATTAGGTAGAATTATGTCAAGTCACTGTGGAGGAGAGTAGTGAAATTCCATATCAAGGATAAACACCAAAATTTGACATGGTATTAGGATTTCATGTCCTTGTTTAGTTGATAAAATTTCAGGTAAAATAAACGATTAGAACAACTTTATTAAGACATAATTATATTAAATCAGTGTCGAGAAGAGCAAATTTAATTAAAGGTTATAAAATACATCATTGTGCTGGATATGAATTGGATGCACACATTATACATCATAGCATTGTGCTGATATGATCTGTGGGACCGTTAAAGATAAGTATATTAAACATAATTACAGTTTACTATATGAATAAAAACATGGTATCTATTAGCAGTAATCTTTTAAAAGGTGGTTCCCATTATCTCTTAAAAATAAATATAATGAAACAATACAATAGAAAATTATTTTTTCTTTGAATGAATAACATTCATTTGTTAACAAAAATGTGTTGAATTGTGAATTGTCATTATATTTCTAATTAGCATTGGGAGTATTAATGTTATAAAAAACAACTTATAATCATGATGGTAAATAATGTTTTATGACCCTAAAGCGGAAATCATTAATATTTATTTTAAAATTGAAGAAGGATGCTTCCCAAAATCAAAATTGAGACTTCAATTCTTGAAATTTTAAAAATTACTTTTATAAAAAATATCACTCATCATCTCAAAATACAAAATATCTGCCAAAAAAGATTTGTGGTCAAAGTCTCATAGAAATCAGAATATATAAAATGATGATATGTAATATGCTACGGTCAAAGTGTTTTGATTGCTTTTAATTAATTTTTAACTTGTGTTTCAGGAACCACAACGTTTATCTGTTGTGGTTCTGGGTCCAAGTCTCTTCAGTCTAATTAACAAGGACATAGTTTTGGATCCAATGTTTTCAAAAGTCAATTAAGAAGTGGTGATTTACTTACAATATCTGTGTAATATATTCTTGACCATATAGAGGAGAAATATAGAAGGGTGCAAATGTTAAAGGGATCAAGACACAGGACACAGATACGCCACATAGAGAGTTTGCATGAGTTGTAACTTACACCGCACTCCAATCCTGCTGGCTGCAGAACCGGTGCCCTAAGCTACTGTGCAATAAAGCACAATAAGTTAGGGGAACGGGAGTTTGTTTATCCACATGGTGATATGTATTGCAGAAACTTATCATTTCTCATGTGAGGATTACAGTGCTAATGTATGTGCTGGCTCTAAGGAATACAGATACTTCTAGTACCACATAGAACATTTGCATGAGTTACAACTTAACAAACTTGTATTTCTCTAACATCCAAATGTTGTGTTTGGCGGGCTAAAAATCACTCCTCCACAGTGATTACTACGTCTTATTTTAAGCAGACATAACGAAGATTTTTTTATCAGGAGCAATATGGCATTCGTCAGTATTGCCAAGTATATCTACTCACTACTACATTATTGGTAACTTTTTGCTCTATGTAGAAGATGGTTTGTATAGCAAATTTGAACATGACAATTCGAGCAAATAATTGGTGGATTTGCATATACAATCTGCAAATAAGTGTAACTGTATTCTTGTGCTAGAAAATTATTACTAATGTGTGCATATCTTCTTCATGTTGTGCGGCCTTCTCTAAATTTCTCTCTACATTTGTGGTAAGTATTTTTTCCAATTAGAAATATCTGTTTCATTAGTAGTTATCATGCTATAAATAGCTTCAGTTTCTCTTATATGGTACCTACGGTTTGTCTGTTTCTCTATGTCTTTGAATCTTAAGCTGTTTGGTAAGATTGCCTTGGGTTCAGGGCATCCCATATGACTTGAATTAGCAATTTTCATTGGTTTTATAGGTTTAGATGAATCTTTTAGATGTTCACGTAACATATTATTACGTTCGTGTAATTGATCACAAATATAGCATGAGAAATTTTGTAGCATTATGGATTTGAAGTTTATCTTGTACGCAATATGAGGTATATTCCATCTCTGATTTTGTAAAATCTTCTTAAACACAGGATTTGTTATTTTCTTATCGACTCGATGTTTTAAATATTCATTATACTTGTTATCATCTTCATGTAATTCTTTCAAATAATCAGCCAAATCTTTTGGACTTTTAAAATCTGTTACAACTATAACTGCTTTATCTGATGGCATGAAGTCACATATGCCTGGTGAACCAAAGTAAACAGGCACTGAACCAATGACAAGTGGACGAAACACTTTCTCGGTCATATAGTCTTGACAAACAGCATTTTCAAAAGAAATTTGGAACTTGTATTTTGCTAAGAAGTGATAGTATGGTGCACTTGAGAGCTTGTGAAATCCATCAATATCTTTTGGCATCTCTTTATTATTCAAACAAGGTCCATATGAGTCAATTTTCATATATTTCATAAGTTCTGTAATGTATGTGTCTCTATCTGAAGGTGGATTGCAGTCTCGCTGAACAAATACTGCTGAAGCAAGACCTTCTGTCTTCTGCAACCTATTTAAACAGAACACAATAATGAATGTGAATGTGGACTTTGTAAATAAGAGATACATGCAGTGGTGTGTACCTGGTCCTAAATAGGTGCTAGATGAGATCATAAGATGCAGAGAAGAGATTTTTGAACATAACAGTGATTACATTCTCTTATTGCGAACACTCATTATGGCATTTCCTATACTTATCACAAAACTAACAAAGCATCAATCTTACATAAAGATGAATATTTTGACTACCTATTCTTCTTTGATGTTGTTACAAAATAAGTGTCTTCAAACCATTCACCAGGATCACGTATCCATTGAGTTGGTATAGGATAGTCAGATTCCCTTCTAAATGTTGATGTATGATTGAATAGGCTGCAAGAGAGTAAATAGTTATAATTTATGGTAAAGATAACAAAGAGAAATTTAGTTTTCATTGTTTTCAATTTGAAACTAAACTTTATATTGTATGTTATTCAATCTCACTGAAGGCAGAGAATGTTTAAAATACCAATCCTGTATTCTTCCTTTCCTAACAAATCACTCCCGCCTGACTAATACAGCACCGCAAGCAGAATAGAAACACAGAATATAGTTACGCCACTTTACATGGTAGTCAATGCACAAAAAATACCACAAGCTGTAAGAATGTTACTATTCCCGTAGCTATAATTTTGCTGACCATATTTTTTGAAGCTGATTGCTAAAAGTTTTTACGCACATGAAAATCAACATTTTTATGATAAAAAAAGAAGCTACAGATCTTTGTTCTAATTGAAGTAAGGATAAAGTGAACATTTTTCTGCTCATGTAGGCAAAGGCGAGGTAAGAATGGTCAAATGAGTGTAGCTACTTTTATCACCTATCCTTGTGTTGTTGGTTGTTGTTTTTCCATCTTGTGTCATAGACAAACATTCAAAGTTCTCCTGTAGATTTCCTCTTATATACTTCCTCTGTCAGATTTGCTTAGTGCATAGCCTGTTCAGTCTAAATACAGATCACAGGACTGTCCCAGAACGACAGTTGTGAACTAGATTATTTGAAGTATGTATTTTGATTATCTTGAGTTCAGATCAATCGATGTTTCCTTCATACATTCAGTATATTTACCGGTTTACCATAGTGCTGTAGAATAATACTGTGCTTTTTGTATGTGCGTGTTTTTGTCATAGGTTTAACACACAAGTCTACTTAAGTAGTACTTCATAGCAAATCATTCCTCAAATGATAATCCTTTTTTGGTAAGAAAATCTAACCTATGTATTATATTCTGTATTTTTAATACGCAAACAATTGAAGCAAGATCATATAAACAATACATATTATTATTATAAGACTAGGAATCTCCACCGCAAAGCGTTTTTATTTAGCATCTTGAAGTTCTCTTGGCTCTTTAATAACGGGAAGGAGAGAACGCTAGATTTAGCCTCTTCCAGAGAGACCTACCACAGATAAAACGCAATGTGGAACAGGCTAGCTAATCTGAAATGGTTAAGCAACTTTATGCTACACATTAAAAGCAAGATTTTTTACGCAAGAATGTATCTAGTTTAAATTCTCCATGTAGTTAAGGAAGGTTTAGTAATTGGTAAAGAGAGTATAAATAGCTGGACATATTGCTACTAGCAACAAAATCCACTAGTATCATTAAGATTTCAGACATCTATGGTAATAAATAAGAAACTTTGAAGAGAAAATAAATCTAACATTTTTCGGTTCAATTATGACGTCATACTACTTGGGGACAATAATTGGGCCAAAATTTAGTAAATGAGCCGGAGCTCAGAACTGAAACTTCCTTAACCATGAATATGACCTCAGAATGATAGTACTGCCAGTACTATATATGAAACAAAGCTTGTCCTGGTCTATATCCATTGTAGAATCAGCATTTTTGTGTTAATTTTGATGACGTCATAATTGAATGCTGATTTTGCAGATTAGAGAATATGATATTACCGGGGCGAGCTCTGTTTCATATACTTGCAGTAGTATCATTCTGGGATAAAATCCATAGTTAAGGAAGTTTCAGATGTGAGTCTCAGCCGTTTTACTACATTTTTGGCCCAAATATTGTCCCCAAGTAATATGACATCATAATTGACCAAAATAAATTAGATTTTTTTTTTCTTCAAAGTTTCTTATTTATTATCATGATGTCCAAAAATTTAATGATACAAGTTAATTGCGTTATTTGTATAAATATTTCCAGCTTTCTATGCTTTTTTTTACCAATTATTAAACCCTCCTTAACTACATGGAGTTGAGAAATATAAGAGAAAAAAGTTGCTAATGGCATTAATCTCTGTGGAACTAATTTCTGTGAAATAGGCTCAAAAGTACAGAATTAAATTAAGCTAAATGTCAGTAGGGGAATGCCATCGCCAAAATTAAATCCGTGGAAATTTACATTTTTTTTTTTTTTTCTTAAAGAATATAACTTTGACAAAAAACTTTGACTTTTTGAATGGTTCCGTATTTATATTTTAACATAAAATAACATAAAACAACTTATTAAATATATATTTAAGATATAAAACGTTTTTATACTGACTAATCGCTGAAATAAGTTCCACAGATTATGAACATTTAAGGGGAGGTCATCGCAGAAATAAATTCTGTAAAAAATTATGCCTTTAGAAATTAATGGCTTTATTCATGAATTATGTGGAAATACCAACCGTATGCCTAAGTCTGTAGAAAGTAACCACTTATTTTTTGGCGATTCTTCGTGAAACAATACCCATTCCTGGTGTGGCAATCGTGGTAATGGCAAATCATCTGCTGCAAAATGTGAACCATAAAAAAATATAGCTCTTGTAAGTGTGTTATTGAATTCTGTACGGTTTCTTGTTACACTACATTTTCCCAAAGGGCACGTTATATCCTTCTGGTTAAGATGACTAAAGCCACTCTTAGTCCACCATAGTATTTGTGGATATTCCCCATGAGGTATCAAATAAGCTGGATGGTCTAATGGTGGTAGGTTATTTACATCAGTGATGTCCAGAGTATTTTCAACATGAGCTTGGTATATTTCAGGTACATCTAGCAATGAAACAATGGTTGAAATAAGAGTAAATAATCACTGTAGAGGAAGGAATTTTGAGCATTGCTTTAGGATTTAGTACACCAAAGCTATGGTCAAAAACCTCTTCTTTGCAGTGATTATTTGCGGTAAGCTTCAATCACTAAGTAATGATGTTATTATTTTAGGGGTCAAAATAACTGCCAGTTATCACTGTGGAGAAAAGATTTTTCACAATATTTTTAGCCAAATTAGCTGGAAATATTCTGAATAATCTCTCTTCCACAGTGATAACCGGCCGTTATTTCAACCTCTGATATTTTAACCAATGCAGCAGATAAAGATTAATTTCCATTAGGCAAAGAAATCCACATGAATGCCTAAATAAGACATTCCATTAGTAGAAATTTCAATTTCTGCAAATGGAATGTCTTATTTGAGCTTCCGCGCAATCTTTTTAGCCAAGTGTATATCCACCTAAAGAATCAAGATTTATAGCAAGTTATTAACTTTCTGTATACCTTTTGAATCACATCCTTCTTCTTTATCGCAATAATTAGTATCTCCACATAATACTAGATTTGTTAAAACTATGAGTGAACAAAATACTTTATTCATTAAAACTGAAAAAACATAAATAAGATCAGATAAGATCAGTGTGGAGAGAACTTCGAGTATAGATTCAGGATAGTAAGCCTGAAACAATGCTTAAAAGTCTCTCCTCCACAGTGATTATTTGCTCTTATTTCAAACACTACAATTGGATGGGCTAAGATTAATAAATTGAGATGACGGAAGTTTGGAAATCGTACTTTCTAGAACAAAATGATCATGTTTACCTTTCAGCTGATAGGATTCAGTAAAATGTTAAAATAATAATTGCAAAGTAATGGTCACAAAATAAGGAAGTGGGAGAATAAAAAATCATAAAATATTTTCATTAATTTTAATCCTAAAAGTTTAAATTTCACTTTGTAATCTTTAACCAAAGTGACAGTATTTTAAAGAATATTGAAGAAGGAAGCTTTCCATAGACAAATAGCACTCTCTTATCATATTTTTGTTTTATTTATCCAAACATGAAGAAGCTTCTCAAAAATACAAAATGGATGCCAAAACAGATTCATGGTCAAAGTCTCATAGACAAAAAGTCCAAGTATCATTTTTCTAATTAACATTCTGTATACCTTTTGAATCACATCCTTCTTCTTTATCACAATAATTAGTATCTCCACATAATACTAGATTTATTAACTAGTTAACTCTCCTATGGTTAGGTATGACATTATTGTGGTCAAAGTCTCATAGTAAATTTCAAAAATATTCTACTCTACTGTACTTTTCAAAAAAATCCTATTCTCATATACCAAATTTTAAGGTGGTACCACAGTGTTTTGAATTCTATTTAACCAATACTCAGACCTGAGTGGATGAGATCTGAAAATATTTAGCAAGTCTTTCTGAAATATTGCCAAGAATGCTCGTACCAAATTTCAAAATGATAGCACTTCAGGAACATGATCTAATAAAAAGAGGGATGTCAACCCTGCAAAGTGATAGCAATAGTCCATCCAAACCTTAGGGTGCATTCGATTCGGCATTCTAAGTCAAACTGGAGTGGTCCGTGGGGTTGTCTTCATTAATCCAGACGAATGTGAATAAATGAGGCAAGTCAGCGTTTTTTGGCATGACAGTGGCATTAAAAACGGCAACTTATAAGATAATCATTATCTCTTCCTTTCGCTTGAAGACTGGTTCTTAGTTTTCTATATCTTCAGTATTTTGGTTGTAATAACCAAATGATTCACTTTGTAATTGTGTGTTTGCTGCGTTTATATATAAAGCTTTTGCTTTGATTTTGCTTTATTTACTTTCGTTTTCATTATTTGATTACCATTGGTTACCGATGCAACAGATGTTAATAATTCAAAACGGCAACTTTAAAAATTAATTTATTCTTTTATTTTTTGCCTCGATTATTTCTACTTGCTGGTAGAATGTTCTTGATTTGGCATTTGGGTTAATGGAGAAATGCAGTTTGATCAGTGGGAAAAAACTAAATCAAACAAGCAGATCGCTCCGATCTCACGAAACAAACCAGGTCAAGAGCAAGTTTGATCAGTAGACCCACGAATCAATCTTGAATCTGAATCAAATGCAAATTGAGTTTGATCAGTGTGATTAGTAGGTCCATTAAAGTGCAAATCAAATGCACCCTTATTTAGCAGTAATCAAAGGTATTGAAAGTAGCCCACCAAACCAAGTGAAAGTTGAGCCTAAGCACATAAATATGATTTGCATACACACATTATACAGTCTTTATTAAGATGATAGAGTTTCAGGTCAGATAAAAAATTAGAACACAATATTCAAGGTAAAATTATGTCAGGTCACTGTGGAGGAGAGTAGTACAATTTCATATCAAGGATAAACACCCAAATTCTACATGGCATTAGGATTTCATGTCCTTATTAAGTTGACACTGTGGAGGAGAGTAGTAAAATTTCATATCAAGGATAAACACGTAAATTTTACATGGCATTATGATTTTATGTCCTTATTAAGCTGATAAAGTTTCAGTTCAAATAAACAATTGGAACACCATTATCAAGATGAAATCATATCAAATCGCTGTGGAAGGGAGTAGTGAAATTTCAAATCATAGCCTAAAGCAATGCTCAAAAGTCACTCCTCCACAGTGGATATAAATTGCATACACATTATACATCATAGCATTTTGTACACACCAAATAAAAAATAAACAATACACCTATGTTATAGTATTATACATGATATCTATACATAGGATGGTTTTTGCAAGCCCTAGTTTTATAAATCCATGGTTTTTACTAGCTGATGTCACAAAGCACTAGAGAATAGAACAATATTACAAAAGAATGTCAACATCATAAATTTGATCATTTTGGCGAATGTGGTTAAAGTCTCACAGAAATCAAAAATACCAATAAAATCGTCCAATAGTCGAACCCTTAAACAGAATTAAAAAAAAAAGTCAACAAAAATCATAAATTTACCATTTTGGTGAATGTAAATCAAATTCTTGAAAATTTGAAAAAGTTTCTACTTTTGAAAAATCACTTTTTTGCCGATACTCGGTCCATTGGACTGAAAATGCAATTTGGACCCTCTTTGCCTAAAACTTGGGACCGAGCAGACGAAATTAAAATTTTTGGCAAGTCCTTCTAAAATATCTCCACAAATGCTGGTACCGCATTTCAAGATGGTAGCACCTCAGGAACATGGTCTACTGCCACTGCCACTTCTGCCGCTGCTGCAAAGTGATAGCAATAGCCCATTCAAACTTTGTTTAGAACTATTTAGAGCATTTGTATAACAATTTTCATGCAAACTGTCACTTTTAACCAGTGAAATACAACAACTATAAAGACTTACAAATAAGAAGAAACAAATATTCCATATCCATTTATAATTATCTAGTTCTAAAATTATAAAACAAATCAGATTTAATTTAGATGGGACCAGTAAACGTTGAGCGTTAATTCAACAAGGTTGCAATTGATTGGTTTCTTGAGTTTCCCTGGGAACTTATTTTTGGAGAAAGTCCCTTATGACATCGTATTATGGCCTTATAATTATAGTGAAATTGCCGTAAAGTGTACACCTTATATTACAGACAACTCCTTAACCCTAATAATAGGACTGGGGGGGCTTTGTTAATAACTTTTTGATAACTGTCAACTTGAAACTTGGTGCCTTTTCATATAATTCTATTTTACATCTTCTGGCCAAATTCCTAAGCTACACCTAATGAAACATTTGAGATAAAGGCTATATTCTGAAACCACCTAGAGCAACATTTCTGTTATTAAATTAAAAAAAATATTCAAACGTAATTATGAATAACTTAAGTTGCATTAGGAATTAAAACTTGTAACTTTGTTCAATTACTACTTATGGTAATGGGAATCATTTAGTAAATTTTTGTCACATGACTATTTTGTTTTCTCCGATTTTTCAAATCTCGGGATTTTACTTGAGTTTTCGAGATTATTTGTCCCTCTTTCTGTTTGAATTTTATAAAACCTGTAAAGTATGTTATAAAGGCATTTGTTAGCTCCCAATATCCGAAAACAAATTCGAAAAATGTTGTCTAGAACGTTTTTAATCACATATTCAATGAAAATAAGCTTTTCTGGGATCAGTCCCTATAAAAACGAAAATGTAAATAACTTTTGTATGAATAAAGTAAATAACTTCAAATTTGGACCATGGGCTCGTATCACGATTTGAATTCTTTATATAAATTTTTATGGCCTAAAAATTCCCCCACTCGTTCCTATTTTGGAAAAAATCGTGTTTTTTTATTTTTTTTTATTTTTAGGGAAATTTCACATGGTTTCGGTAAAAACGTTTTAAGAAGCGGAAGATATGTTAAAACATAATCCCTTGGCATTCAAAAACCAAAGGCAGAATTATGAACTAGAACTGCTCCAATTGTACTTTGAAAAATACCTGCTTTTTTGAAAAAAACAACATAATTTAGATGACATTATCAAAAAAGTGCTGACCTTAGCAAAAATATATATTTCCGTCAGGTCATTCCTTTGATGATAGACTATAACAGTTTACTATTGGTCAATCAAAAGTTATCATGGGGGAGTCCCTCAGCTTCAAAAAATCCCATTCTTATTAAAGTTAAGGACAGTAACTCCCCCGATAATGGACTGATCTCTCTTTTTTGGTTTAACTTTTGCAGGTGTTTATTTTCGGGAATCACTTTATTTTTTTTTGTATTAAATTAAAATCAGTTTTTTGTTCATAATAGACTTTTCACAGACTATTTGTGGATTTAGTTGGCCAAAAATCACGAAATCTGCAATAGTTAATGCCCACCAAAATTAATTCCATTAAGGTATATAAATACATGCTATAAATAAAATTATTTCCAAAAGAAATCCACAGTGTTATTTTAATCTCTGTGGTTACATCCTTATAAAACTATTCTTGGGCAATACTTAGTCAATGTTAAAGAATGTGCCCACTAAATTACAACCTTGAATTTTGATATGAGTAACACTACCAAGGCATAGTCTAAAATATTAATATATGCAACAATACTACATTACCATAGCAATAGCCCATCTGAATATTATTAAGATTTTTGAGATTAACATGGAAGCTAAAAAGATAGTTTAAACCTAAAAGTTCCAAACAGTACAACTCTCAATCTACATAAGTTTATAATACAATGTTTTTCATATACTTTTCTTTGTTATCTCAAATACTTTTTCCAATTTGAACTATCGGTTTCATTTGCATATATCATTCTATAAATTGCGTCAGTTTCCCTTCTAAAGAAATCAAAGTTATATCGTTTGTTTGTGATGTTCAAACTGTTTGGTAATATTGCCTTAGGTTCAGGGCATCCCATATGATTTGAATTTGCAATTTTAATTGGTTTTATAGGTTTAGATGAATCTTTTAAATGTTCACGTAACATATTATTCCGTTCATGTAACTGATCACAGACATAACATGATAAACCCAGAATCATGTAATAGCAGAAATTTACTTTATGTCCAATATGAGGTAATTTCCATTTCTGATTTTGTAAGATCTTCTGTAACACAGGATTTGTTATTTTCTTATCGACTCGATGTTTCAAATATTCATTATACTTGTTATCATCTTCATTTAATTCTTTTAAATAATCAGCCAAATCTTTTGGACTTTTAAAATCTGTTACAACTATAACTGCTTTATCTGATGGCATGAAGTCGCGTATACCTGGTGAACCAAAATAAACAGGCACCGAACCAATGACTAGTGGACGAAATATTTTTTCAGTCATATAGTCTTGACAAACAGCATTTTCAAATGATATTTGGAACTTGTACTTTGCTAAAAAGTGAAAGTATGGTTCACTGGAGAGCTTGATGAAGCCATCAATTTCTTCTGGTATCTTTTTATTGTTTAAACAAGGTCCGAAAGAGTCAATTTTAATATACTGCATCAATTCTTTAATATATGTATCTCTATCTGATGATGGATTACAATTCCTTTGAAGAAACACAGCTGGGGCAAGACCATCTTCATTTTGTAACCTGATCATGAAGAAATTAAGGAACCATAACATTGGTGTTCACTTTAACCCTAATAACACTAGGCTTTTAAGGAGCTCCTCAACACTAGAGGAGGGGGCTGGAGACCTCCTCTCCGGAATGCTGTAGTATTACACCATGAATACTTGGCATGATACTAGTACCAACTGTAATGAACATTTTGGGCAAAAAGTATGTTTTTTATGGTAAAAATTATGTTTGGTCAGGGGAGATTGGGTCCAATTTAAAATTTGTATAAAGGAGAATCAAAAGTACGGTATTGAAAGTAGCCCACCAAAAGTGAAAGTTAAAACAAAGCACATAAATATAATTTGCATACACACATTATACAGTGTTTGAAATATGTATTTATTAAGATGGTAAAGTTTCAGGTCAAATAAACAATCAAAACACTTCTATCAAGGTAAAATTATGTCAAGTCACTGTAGAGGAGAGTAGTGAAATATCATATCAGGGATAAACACACAAATTTTACATGGAATTAGGATTTCATGTCTTTATTAAGTTGATAAAGTTTCAGTTCAAATAAACAATTAGAACACCATTATCATATTATATTAAATCACTGCAAAGAAGAGTAGTAAAATTTCAAATCATAGTCTAAAGTAATGCTCAAAATTCACTCCTTCACAGTGGATAAGAATTGCATACACACATTATACATTATAGCATTATGTACACACCAAATAAATAGAGAATACACCTAGGTTATAGTATTATAGTATCTATACGTAGCATGGTTTTTGCTACAATCTTGGCCAAATATACTGTGGACAAAGTGAAATTTGCAAAAATTTCAACGTAGAGAAAAGGTTTATAATTTTGATTAGCAAGACGAATGGCGCAAAAATTTGAATTTGCTCCAAAAGCCTGGGTACTAGGCTGCTAGAAGCAGCAAAATCTGTTGAGTTTGCAAAACGTCCTAAGATCCTGAGCTCCTAAGTCTTAAGTCTACAAGATAAATCTCTGAGATGAATCTCAGGAGATATTTTGTGGTCGTATTCCACATTTTTGTCTTGCTTTTGGCGTGTATTGCTTGTCAAAATTTGAAAAAAAGTCTCTATCTTAATGTCCAAGATTGTAGCCCTATTAGAGTTTTAAAATAAATCCACGTTTTGGATACTTTATTTTTATTAAAAATATCACTTATCATCAAAAAATTGAAGAGGGAGCTTGCGCAACATACAAAATGTCTGCCAAAAAAGGTTTATGGTCAAAGTGTCATGGAAAATTAAAATGTCGAAAATGTTAAAGTCTCCATTTTAAAAGTCTCCACTTCTCCATTATCATTTTAGCATGTCCCCACTTTTGAAAAAATCCCTTTTTCGCCAATATTCAGTCCCAAATTGACAAAATTGAAAAGAAATTGGCAAGCGGTCTCGTTATAATGCCTAGAATGCCGTAACCAAATTTCAGGATGGGTACCACGCCTTTTCGGTCCATTTGAACAATAATGCAAGTTGGATCCTTTTTGCCTAAAAGACCAAGTGGACGAATTCGAAAGATTTTTGGCGAGTCCTTCTAGAATAATATTGCCATGAATGGTAGTACCAAATTTCAAAATGCTAGCACTTTAGGAACATGTTCTACTAAGAAAAGCCGGCCGCCTTAAAGTGATAGCAATAGCCCATCCAAACTTTGTTTGCAGGGCTAAAAAGTAAAACTCTAAAAGTTTCAGCATTCCAATATATAATATAAAATGTAATATGGGAGGGAGGCACGAAATCTCCCCCTCCCCCTCCTCCCAGTGCTAATAGGGTTAAGTACATATAAGTGTGTTTATCCATTTTAAGCATAATAGATGCTTAAGTGTGATTCTACAGTAGTACCTGCTGAAATACCCAAATAAATAATATGTTTGATATTTAAAATTGTAAGCTAAGGAAGACAAAGTTGATGAAAATAACCTTTCTTTATCAAAATGTGATATAATGGTGTTAATCTTTTCTATGAATACAAGTGCATCTAAAGTCTGATTCAAACAGTAAAAGCTTGTCACTTTTGCTTGTCACACAGATGAGCTATTGTTGCTACAGTGATAACTATGGCAACGTAAATATTTAGGCTAAAGTGTAATATATATTCCGTCGCTTTACTCGCCAGTCTGTATCTATTGAATTTTTGCATATCAAAGAAGCTGCTAATTATAAACAAAGAAAACATTTGTTTCATTTTATTCATTTTTTTAACTTTAAGGTAATTCCATTTTACAAAAAAATAGGCGTTGTTAACCTGAGTTTTGTGGCATCATCAGATCCAAGATGTGGAACTCCTACCATATTTTATAAAACATTCCTCAGCCATGATAGACTTAAAAGCATTTTGCTCTGCGGTGTACATCTTTTTTTCTACCACATGTCAACCTTGTTCCCAGGGCTTCTTGCCTTTTCGAACACGGAAGATTTTTAGCTAACAAAATTCAGCGTTTTTTTCTGCAAAGCAGCTTATAAGCAGGTCAGATAATTGTTGCTTTCCTACTCATCTTACGTGAAGATGGTTCAATAAAGAAGAAAGGCGACAGGTAAGTAACCTCAGTGTCAATGTATTGGCAATGAGTTAAAGTGACAAGCAAAAGTGATGATCTTTCAATAACATCAATCGTAAAAATGTGATGATTTTTGTCAAACTCTACACCTGTTGATCAGGTGAGTATCAAGCTTAAGTTAAGAGCACTCTCTTTCACTTAGACTGGATATCAAAGAATTTTGGATGACCCATCAGATGCAGATTCTGTCAAATAACACAGATATCCCATAAGATAATCTCATGTTTTATTTTAGCTTCCTTTAAATGCGTGCAGTTACCAAAATTTACTGATACTAGCATTATGTTAAGTGCTAAGCCTTAAAGTGTGACTCATTCATCAAGGAGGGGATAAGATTTAAGAACAACAAATTAAATTCCTCGTTGGTAATCACACTCTTAAAAGCATATATATCGATATTTTAGATTCTAGATTAGCTACTATGATTTGGAAATCAGTGGTCAAAATAAGAGTAAATATTCACTGTGGAGGAGTGATTTTTGAGCATAGCTTCAGGCTACAAACCTCCATAGTAATTATTTATTCTTGTTTCGACCACTGAAAATAGCACCCAAGCCTCAATATAACAGTCGGACATCACCTGTGGAGGAGTGTTTTTTGAGTACAGTTTTCTGGAAAGCTGAAAACTGTACTTAAAAACACTCCTCCACAGGTGATGTCCAATCATTATATTAAAGCTTGGTACCTGTTCTTTTCTGATGTATTTACAAAGTATTTATCGTCCCACCATTCACCAGGATCAGGTATATATTGAGTTGATATAGGATAGTCAGATTCCCTTCTAAATGTGGATGTATGATTGAATAGGCTATAAAAGAAATATAAAAACTATAAGTAGCAAAAACATGATGTGCTATTTGCATCCATGGTCTTTACATATGCGTTATTTTCTTTCACACTAAAGTCTGATAAACATATATTCAAACCTTGTAAAATATATATTCACTAGATGATTTACAAACCTTATCCCTAAGTCTGAAGAAAGCATCCATTGATTTCTAGGTGACTCCTCATGATACAATACCCATTCATGATGTGGTAATCGTGGTAACGGCAAATCTTTTTTTGAAAAATATGAGCCGGACAAAATTAAAGCTCTTGTGAGTTTATTATTGAGCTCTGTGCGATTTCTGGTAACACTGCAGTTACCAAGTGAACATGATATGGTGTTCTTTCCATGATGAACAAAAGCATAGTCATACCACCAGAGAATTTGTGGATTATCACTCTCCTGTATTAAATAACCAGGGTGATCTAGTGGTGGAAAGTAATTGGGTGTGTCAAATATGTCACCAGTGTGAGATTTTAATATTTCAGGTACATCTAGAAATAACAAGATGTTTGAAATAAGAACAAATAATCACTGCAGAGGAACAACTTTTGATCAAGAGTTCAAGCTAGATAGCCTAAAGTAATGCTCAAATATCTCTTCTCCACATTGATTATTTGCTACATTAAACAATATTATAATATTCATCCTTACAATAATTTTAAATTAATAGCAAAGTGGCCAAGAGACGAAATTATAACTCTACAAATCTGAATATACCTGTAGAGAAGAGTATTTTGAGTATAGTATTTAGCTTAAAAGCTGAACACTATACACAAAAAACACTCCTTCACAGGTGATGTCTGACAGTTATATTTAGGCTTGCTCTATATGAACAACATCTATAGAATTTCCTTGCTCTTCCCTTTTTATGGAATCTTCCGCATGATCATAGTATTATGCAGAAAGAATTTATTTTAACAATTCAGCAAGATGCATATTATTTACAATGGAAATCAGTTTAAAAACTAGATACAAAACTAAATGTTTTGAGGGTGGGAGGGCTTTGTACTATTGCACATCAAAGTTAACATAATAATCAAGCCTGAATATAACTGCTGTATTACCCGTGGAGGAGTGTTTTAGTAGTCTTCAGATTTGAAGCTGAAAATTATAATAAAAAAGTCACTCCTCCACAGATGATGTCTGGCAGTTATATTCAGGCATGAAAATCTATATGAACTATATTTTGTCATATAACTTAAAATACACCCTAAAGATTAATTTTCAATGCATGGAAAATTCCATGCGTAAGCCAAAAGAAGACATTCCATTGGCAGAAATTTCAACCAATTGAAATGGAAATCAACCTTAAAAAACTGTTAAAATGAAAACAAACTGTGATAATATAAAATTATGCTACTTTAAGAGTTACCATTCAAACCATGATGGCAATTAATACCTTTCGAATTGCATCCTTCTTCTTTATCACAATGATCCGTATTTTTATCACCGCGTAATGTTTGATTTGTCAAGACTACAGTAAATTAAGTAACTTAATTAAGTTATGCCATCTTTTAGCTATGCTGATTGGCACAATTTGGAAAATTTGATGAATAGTCAGTAAAATGTGGGATAAATATCAATTTAAATATAACCCAGCCGGCAGAAACCTGTTCAAAGTCAGCAAAATAACGTTAGAACAACATTCAAAGAATGTTGTTCTAACGTTATTTTTCTGACTTTGAACAGGTTTTTGCCGGCTGGGAAAGTGCTTGTGACTCATAGGATACATTTTAACAAACTTGTACAATATTCAATGCGCCAAATGAGAGCAAATAATCACTGTGGAGGAGTGGATTTTTGAACATAGCTTCTGACTACAATGCCTAAAGCTATTCTCTAAAATCACTCTTCCACAGTAATTATATGCTTTTATTTTAAGCATGTCAATATCAAGTTCAGTAAAGGCCATTTTCCACTTCAAAAAATCTTCCACGGAATGGAAACAGAAAGGAAAATGTGCACACGTGGAAAGAAATTATAGACATTATATTGGTAGAAATTGACCATACCGCGGAAGATTTTCTGAAGTGGAAAACGGCCTTAAGACAATAAATATTATTTTACAGAACTTTTATCTAGCATCCTGCAAACCATAGCCCAGTAGGCAAAAACTTGTTCAAAGTCCACAGTAAAGATGACACTGCTGATTTTGAACAAGTTTTTGCTCACAGGGAGCAGCATTCAGATACTATATATTCTCATTATGCAGGGGATAAATTAATGGCTAGTGATTACTGTGGAGGAACAATATTACAGAATATCTGCAGATCTTAGTATTGTACAGATACTAGATACGCTCTTTTTGCAGGAATTAAAATAACGGGCTGTCATAGTAAAGTTTCTTCAGAATATTTTCAGCCAAATAGCTTGAAAATATTCTGAAACAACAATTTGGCGCCTGGTTTTGTAATTGTAAGATTATTGACAACTTCAAAGCTGAAAACTGTGCTTCTCAACAGGTGATGTCCGACAGCTATTTTTGTGCTATATACACAGAGATACGCTATTTCTGCCATAGTCCTATGGCTAGAGAGTGGTTTCAACCAATAGCGCTTATTCGAGAGTGACACTAAATGGTATAACTATCATAACTAAAAGATGAATACATGAACTTACACCAGAAACAAACAACTGCAAAAAAGCTAAACACTTTCATTTTCATTTAACATCGTATTGCATAATATGTAACTAAAAAAAATATCATTATTTGTGAATATTGTCTGTGGAGAAGAATATTGAGTTATCCCTTCCTCACAGATGCTAAATTAAACCCATGAGATATAAACTTTCCTTAATTGTTTACATTAAATATTCTCAAGTAAAATGAATAAAATGGAGAACAAAAAACTGAAAAATAAAATAAAACATACTTCATCAAAATAAACAAAAAGAGAACACATAGTTGTTATATAATATAGAGAAAGGGATATTATTAGGTTTAGGAAAATTAAATTTAATCATCTTTACATAATCTTTACCAACAATCAAGACTGGAATCAACTGCCAGACTTTACCTGTGGAGGAGTGTTTATGAGTATAGTTTTCAAAATTGCAGCTGAAAGCTTTACTAAAAATACTCCACCACAGGTGATAGCTGACAATTACACCCAGGTTTGATTTCTACATGACTTAATATGTCCAGGCTTAACAGTGTTTAAAATAAGAGTGAATAATCACTGTGGAGGAGGAATTTTTGAGCATTGCTTTAGGATTTCTAGCTCCACTCCTCCACAGTGATTATTCACTCATATTTCGAATACTGCTTAAGTATTTTGTCCTTTTTGGGAGATGTATTGAGGGAGCAACTCCAAAATATGTTCCCAGGAAAAGAGTGCTGAATGAATGATCTTGCAAGCTCATGGACTTAACACTCCTCATTGTAGATTAATTTTTCTTTTCCCAAATTTATTGATTTTGACTACTTTAAAGCTACAAAAAATATCTGCTTTTTGTTACAAATTTTGGAGATGGTTCCTAAGATACAATCTTCTTAACTATATGGTTTATCACTTATATATTCCTCACAATGTTTTTATGAAGGTATAAAGATTTCCATAGTCAGTAGATTTGCTACATCCCTCTCCTTCACAAGCCCCAGGAAATCTCAGATATGATAAGAACAGTTTTGATGGTGTTATAATTGCAACCATACAAATAATAATCATAATTGATATTTAGATTTCTTAAAATTAATTAACTGAAATAAGTTAAATGAAGCAAGTAATCATCATTAACTAATTGGATAATATAATATAATACCAAATGGATTGAATAAACGAACCAATTTTCATAGCAACAACGGACAACTATTTGTTAAAATAAGGTCTTTTCAATCATTTTTCAATGCAGAAAGTAACTCACACGCTGCTGAAAGGTAAAGAAAAAATATTAGATTGTATGAATATATGCAATTAGTTTTAACTTAATTATTAAAATGATTTAGTATATTGAAAAAAAACTTATTAAACAAAATCAGTAAATGTCAAAAGTGATGTTACAATGGCTAATGTTATGTAAAGAACAATGGCTACAATGGCTAATGTTATGTAAAGAATGAGGTAGAATAGACGAGACTGAGTCATTTACTATCATATAGTTACTATTCAATGATGTATTAAAAATAGATGAATCAAATGTCAAATTGTAAGACACAACCAGTTGACAAAAACATGTTCAAAGTCAGCAAAATAACGTTAAAGCAGCGTTCTTTTAACCTTGTTCTAACGTTATTTTACTAACTTTAAACAAGTTCTTGCTGGCTGGGAATAATCAACACCTTGCCAGTGTTCAAAATAAGAACAAATAATTACTGTGGAGGAGTGATTTTAAAGTTCGAACATTGCTTACCATTTAAAGTCATGCATTTTGATATATTGTTGAAACCCAGCAGTTGAGATAAAAGCAAATAATCACTCTGGAAGAGGACATTTTGTGCATAGCTTCAAGCTTGGTAGTCTGAAGCTATGCTTAAAGATTTCTCCTCCACAGTGATTATTTGCTCTTATAATAACTTTAATCATTGACTATATATCAACACTGTTTAAAAGGCAAGACAGTTGGCATTATGTACATTATAGAGACAATCTATGAATTGGTTGGTTTCTATGTACTAAAGTAACCAATCAGGCTTTTCACAAATGAACTATTAGGTTCAACTGACAAAACATCATATAAACATCATACACCCTAGAAGATTAGGAACCATCTCCAAAACTCGTTTCAAAAGCAGATATTTTAGCAACTTTAAAGAAGTAAAAATCAATAATGTGAAAAAAATTAATCCACGATGAAAAGTGTTAAATCAACGAGCTTGCAATTGATTGATTTTTTCGGTATGTTGATTCAGCACACTTCCCCTGGGAATGACTTTTGTAGATCGTCCCTTACATGATAAAACATAATTCAGAAGGTATCAACATACCTGTAATCTTTGAGTATAACACAATGTGACTGAAGCCAAAATTACTGTATCATTAATGATTCAAGATTCATTTGGTTTGGTTCCATAAACTTACTGTAAACATCAACAGTTCCTTCAGACTTCTTTCTCTTGTATGCTCTGCTTGCTGTTTATCTTTATGCTAATTGAAAAACCTAAATATAATCATATAATACCCCAATTACTAAGATCATTATTAGTAATAATTGTCTGTAATGGTCTGTAAGATATTAAATTAAACAAGCTATTTATTCAACATATAATGTGATGAGTAATACCTACTGTCACGTTTGATTATATCCAGAGGCATTGTTCCCTTAAAAACTAACAAACAATACCACTGCATAACATACAAATTTCATTGGTTGTAAACACAAAAAAATATTTCAAGTTCAGATTACTCAAAATCCCAACCGGCAAAAACCTGTTCAAAGTCAGGAAAATAATGTTAGAACAATGTTCTGTGAATGTTGTTCTTACATTATTTTGCTGACTTTGAACAGGTTTTTGCCGGCAGGGATTATGCTTTGTTCTCTAGCTGTAGTTGTCCATAACAGGGCTTAAAATAAAAACAAAGCAATCACTATAGAGGAGTGATTTCTAAATATATGTACCGTTTAAATATAACTTCTCTATAGTGATTATTTGTTCTGATTTCAAACATTGTATAATCTTCACATCTGATAAATTATTGTAAACAGTGCAAGCCTAAAATTTACTGCTTGATATCACCCGTGAAGGAGAGTTTTTTAAGTATAGTGTTAAGCTTGAAAACACTCCTCCCCAGGTGATGTCTGGCAGTTATATTCAGACTTGCAATGCTAACTTAAAATTTGTTCTCTCTTTTTTATCATCATATTTCACATTCCCTGAACAAGTTTGTTTTGTACATCAATGATATACTATACAAGCCTCAAAGTAATTATCAGACATCACATGTGGAGGAGTAATGTTCAGTTTTGTATCTCAAAAAAGCTCCTCCACATGTAATAATAATAATTTCAGGTCAATTATGACTTCATATCTCCAGTGAGCGATTTTTGGACCAAAAATAAAGTAACACGGATGGGGCTTGGCAGAAGAACTTCTTTAGTCAAGGGCTTAGAGCTTCTGTAATTTTGGATATAGAAAATACTAGGGTGGGCTTTGCTTCTTATATTGTACTCACGGGTGTGTTTTAAGTACTGAAAACTGTACTAAAAAAACACTAAGATGATGCCCAACAGTTATTTTTTGAGGCTTAAAGATGCGAGGAGTTATTCTATCAAAACTATTTGCTTAATGATGCGTGGAGTTATTCTATTAAAACTATTTATGGAGATAACATGGCCAAGGCTTAGAATAGTTTAGAATACTGACGTTTGACTAATGATATATATTTTCTCTTTTATTTGGTCTACAAAACAAAGCATGAAAAATCAGTAGCACCAACTTAAAATAAGCCTGCCAAACCAAGTGTCAGGTAGATAGTAAAATATGTACTTTTAAATAATGTAAGTAAATCATATGCATCTGTCATATATATGTTGTTTAAAGTTTGGAAAAATGATGTCTTTTCTAAATGTTAATCAACAATCAACAATCTTGCAATTGATTGGTTTCTTCGTACCGATCGACTTAACGCTTTTCAATGTAGATTAATTTTTACTTCTTTAAAGCTGCTAAAATATCTGCTTTTTAAAACGAATTTTGGAGATGGTTCCAAAGACAGTGAAGTGATAGAACCAGGAATAAAAAAAGCAAGGACGTAGTAGTGGCGGAGTAGCACTCTACATTAATGGCACTATTGCCACAACTTTTAAAGTACTTTTAAATTACTCAAATGGTGTGAATGAAATACTTGTTGTTTTTTCACAGAAGGAAAACATTTTAATTGCTGTAATCTATCGTCAACCCGATAATTCAATACATGCACACCTATCTACACATAAAGAATCTAAGGGTATTATTTCAAAGTTAAATTCAGTCTTAAATTCCTTTGATAATAAAAGGGTACCTGACATTTTTATAACCCTAAGTATTTCTACTCTTATGCAAAGAAACATAGTTGTACTAAAGCTAGAGTTGGGCCATTGTTAGACGACTTAAACCAATATGTAACTGACAGTAAAACAATGGCAGATTTACTACAAAAACAGTACAAAACAGTATTTAGTAA
>JAULBZ010000443.1:0-24078 GCA_032360805.1 Neoturris breviconis
TTCAGTGTGTGTCACTTATCCATTTGACATAGAAATTGAAAATTTGACCAAAAAAGGTGATTATGTACCTTTAATGTATAATAATCTTTATTTCACGTTGGACACAATTTACAATATAGTTTAAAACTGATACAAGCCGAAGGGTTAATAGTATAAAATACTAGTAATGTTTTTTGGGCTAAAAAATATTATTGCGATCAGGAACAAATTCTGCAGTGGCAGTAAAATGTTTCTATCCAGCTGATATCAGACTTAGATTCAGATACACGTGGTTTAAATTCAGATACTACGTGATTTCTTCGAGTTTGACATTATTGGCCGGAATACGATGGAGTTGGTCCAACAATCAATTTTTGCCGGGAGAGCTAATGGCATTACACGGCGTAGATCTTGTACTTAAACTTAGGATTTAGTTTATGTAGGGATTTGTATACCTCAGTTAACAAGCATTGAAAATTATAAGTGTGGATTGGGATCTCATCGTACAACTCAAGCAGTTTATCACGTAATGTTTATTACTCTTAGTGCTCTAGCTTATGTTGACGAAGTTTTCTTTGCCGCAAATTTAGAGCAAAACAAGCAAATTAACTTGCAATAGCAGAAGCATGACAAGACATGTACATTACAAAGAAGAAAATAGTTTTTTACGTCCAGGTATCTACGTATTCTTAAGAGCTCTAGTACATAACTTTCATTTAGATTATAGAAGAAGAATAAATTGAATAGTTAGTATCAAAACCGATTCAAAGTTCCGACTACAGCTACGTATTAGATCTATGCAGCTATCGATTTGTCCTAATTATCATGCGTCCACGGTCTGTGAATTGTTTCAAATAGAATCGACGAATGAAGGTCCCGGGTCCCACTTTTCCGGTATGCCACAGGTTTGCCAATATTGATAATTAAAAAGAAGTTTTGATGCAAAGTACACTCAAAAGCGTGATTTTTTAGTACATATTAACATTTTGAATGGAATGTTCACATCTTAATAAAAAGTGCTCTTCCCAGCAAATTGCGATAAAGTAGAATGTATTGAGTAAGCGCTATTGTTAAATGAGCAAAGTTATGTGCAGAAAATGGAAAAGAACAATTTCCGACAAACTGCTCTTTCATTTCTATATCTTTTGTATTAACGTGTTATATTAAATAGCACTCTCTTACAACTTACCTTATCCCTATTTCTACTGGGGGAGGGGACCGGGGGCGCACATTGTGCTCCCTCCCCCTTGTCATACTGTTTTCATAACTTTTGAATGGATGGCTTATAAGACTCGAGATTTTAGGACTTTTCCTATAATTTATCTAGGATCATTTTAAATTTTATTTTTTTGTAACTAGGGATAATTTTCGTACAGGTGGTAGTTTTCTTTTTTTTTTCTTATAATTTTTGCTTGAACAACATCTTGCACCACCTGTTATTGCTTGATGATGTCATCACAAAAATAATTCTACAAAATTGTTTATTATGGGTGACTCAACTTTCTGGAAAGTTTAAAGCTGTGGTGATCACTAAAATTAAGACAAATGTCATATTTATCTTGTAAGCGTTGTCGTACTGCCTTCCATTTATTAACGCGGTCTAATTTTAAAACTAAGTGAAAATGTACGCCACCGTCCTCATGTTTTTCTTCACAACAAGCCCACTGTTCCACTGTACAGTCTTTAAACTTCTCAGTTACCATTCTAGCAAACTCTTCTTTTGAATCACATAACTCTTTACTAACCTGACTATATGTCACTAGATAAGCCGATCTCGAAACGCATTCTGCCATCTTCTGTTTATTAATTTTTTCTAATATATAAAAATATCTGTATAGCATATATAGAAATATCTCTATGGTATATAACATAGAACGATACGAGACTGTATGTTTGTTTTAATATACTTTTTACACTGTTTAAGCTGTCTAACAGTTCCCCTCAGACTGTCTCGTACTGCTAGCTAACCAAATCTCACCTTGTCACAGTGCCGTATGGTTCTGCTCACGCAGTTATGCCTACCATTTTTAAATTTTCTCAAAAAAGTTTACGGCACTTAAATCTAACGTAGTTACGATTGTCCGATTAGCTCTGTTATGGTTTTTAATTTTTTTTTGCCTATTTACCGACACCCTCCTTTTCAATTTCTTTTCTTAAAATTCAGACAATGAAGGTCATAATGTTGTAAACAAAGCTTAGAATTTTTTTTTAAAAAAAACTGCCCTACCCCCTGCCCCCGAAACATCGTTGTTGCTGAAGTTTGCAGACGAAAACTTTCTTGACAACAATGTTATGGGGGGCGGGGGGGGGGGGGGGGGGAGTCCATGCCTATTCTGTCCTGGATTGCAGCGCTAGGAGACCTCAACTATGGTCATAAATTATTGCGGATTTTGTGAATTTTAAAGCGTATAATCTACACCACAAGTGAAACGAAACCGCGGAAAATGACTGCGAGAAGCCCCTAAAAATTTGTCTCAAAAATTATCGAGTAGACTTAGGATCTTGGGTCTTTTTGCAAACTCGACTAATTCTGTTGATTCTAGCAACTTAGTATCCAGGCTCTTAGAACAAATGCGAATTTTAATTCCGCTAATATTGCTCACATTCTGCATGAAATGATGTCGATTCAAAATGTTATAATATTTTTGGAAATAATTGTTGAGATGGAGAAATTTCAAATAAAACTAAACAACAATTCGAAATTTACCATGTTGTGATAAATTGTACCCCCAAGGGTTATTTGACAACCTAGAACTCCGAGGTTTTATTGGATTGATAGAATACTTTATAATTTGGTCAAAATTAATTGTATTTGATCTCCTGATCTCCTTATTTTGAATAACTCTAATTCATTGGCAGACATAGATTAATTTCTCATCAAACAGGTACAAATATCGATTTAAATTGACCTTAGAAAACCGACAAATAAGTTGTAAATTTACATATAAGTGAATGTAATTATTTTGTGGGATATTCGAAAGGTTAAGGAGGTTAAGGAGGTCATAATTATGTTGAATCTTTTAATGACAAGTTTCAATTGCGAATTACAATTTCCGGTTAATTGCTTCATCGTTAATTAAACTTATTGTAATTAACATTCCCAGCCAGCAAAAACCTGTTCAAAGTCCGCAAAATAACGTTCGGACAACGTTTATTAAACGTTGTTCTAACGTTATTTTGCTAACTTTGAACAGATTTTTGCCAGCTGGGTTGCTACATCAATAGTACTTGTGATTTATTTAGCAGTTCTGGATTTACGTTTATATAAAGTAAAATGTTTGGAGGCAATCCTAGCCTCAAATGGTGTGACGTCAATTTTTACCAATGGAATGTGTTCTTTTGGTTTTCGCTGCAAATTATTCGGATCGTTGAAATTAACCTGCATTCATATTGACCTAACCCAGTGGGCAACAACTGGATAACAGTTGTTTTTACGTTTTTACCCGCTAGGCTGTTCCAACATATCAACAATAAATTGACCTCAAGAGAACGAATTCCAAGGAAACTAAAATTAACCTGCTATATATACCGTATATTTAATATAAAACACGTCAAAACAATCTTGAAGGATGAACATGAATACATTGATTAGAAGTTGTTGGACCATAATACATCCTGTATACATTGTCACAATAGGAACTAGAGTATGGTTTGCGACATCATTATGGCCTGCAGGAGCATAACGTTGAATGAACGTCAGAATAACGTCGAAACAACGTTGCATACTCACCGAGTGTATAGACTCTATGCGAAAATATCCAGGCCCGTTTACTCGAAAAATGTATAAAAATTATCAAATAAGTATTTTTTCCTACGTCAGAGGGTCATTTAACCATATTCAGGAAAAGTATTTGGGGGCTCTGAATTAATGGAAGGACCTCCCTCCTCCTCCTCCTCCTCCACAACTTTTAATCGAAGCATACTATAGTGTTAAAACATTCCAGAAAGTTAGTTTAACACAGAAACAACACTTTGACATAATCATTTTTTTCATGACGTTATAACTTATGATGTTTTTAGGTGGAAACATCCGACAGAATAAAAACAACTTTTTTTTTTTTTGAAACAAATGTTTTATAATAATTTGATTGCTGAGGAAATTATTTAACCCCATCTTGAATAGGATTAAATAATTGGAATGTCCTACTCAAACAAATTAGAAGAAATTTGAGAATCAATATTCTATACGATTTATATGTCCCACTCACAGAAATTAAAAGAAACTTAAGAATCAATTTCCTGTACGTGGCTAACATTCCTGTTGATTTACCGCAAGTCCGACGCAACGGATGGCATCTAACTGGTTTCTACATGAAGTGTGAAGTGTAAGAATTATGAAGTTATTTTGTGGAAAATATATGTTGCAACATGTTATGCTAATAAAAACCGGATTTACTCTCCAAAATCATATAAAAGAAACGAATGGAAAGAGTAGTTTAGATTTACGTACTTTCTAAGAAGTGTAGAAATAATGATAACATACAAAGTAGCCATGGTAAGACAGTCAATTTATTTTGATCTGTATATTTGGGGTGATTAGCCAGTGGACAATATTCGATCAAAGTGAACAGTAAGGACGCTAACGCCGTCCGACGTTCAAAGTTAACAGTAAACACGCTAGAACAACGTCGTCCAACATTGAGGTGGATTTCCATTAGCGGAAAATTCCGCGTGTAATCCAAAAGAAGAAATTCTATTAGAAGATATTGTCGTGTGATGTCAATTTCCACCAATGGAAATCCACCTTTAAACAAGTTTTTTTCCACTGAGTAGCATCATCACTGCAATCTTTTATTGATATTTGACAGAGAAAAGAACCTTTAGAATAGATACTACTACCAAAAACTATGAAAATATTCGGACTTCAGAAGGAACTCCAGTCGCATGTGAGTACTTTAGAACTTTAGGACTTTTCGTCTGACTTTAGAGGGTTAATATTTTGTTCAAATCCGTAGTAAAGAAGCTAGAACAACATTGAACGACGTTGTTCTAGCGTCTTTACTGCAGACATTGAACAAGATTGTGGAAACTGTATCGATGTTGATTAAATATCAAAATAATGTAAAGAGTAAAATGCGCTCAAATACCACCAAATACAGTTACGATTAATTCCGTATATATGGATTGTGTCACAAAATGAAAGCCTACTGAGGACGGACTCGTATAGCTTCTTATATAGACGATGTATTGCCATTTTGCCGTATTGCTCTTTGAACGTTGTTCTAACGTTATTTTGCTGACTTTGAACAGGTTTTTGCTGGCTGGACTTTGCTGTGGTCTATATGAAATAGCAATAGAAACCATACGGGTCGGTATTCAGTAGTCTGTCATGATGTTAGCCTGTTTCGCAGACCCGCCTCGCCGCATTTTCTCGTCAGACGTCGAGTTTGTAGTACAGGCTATCATGATGTGTGTATGGACCTATTTACATATACATAAAAAAACCGAGGCGTTGGCTGCTCAAAGTAGAAACTTGTTGCAATACAATAACTTTCATTATGTAATACCCAGTGGAAAAAAACATGTTCAAAGTCCGCAGTAAAGAGGCTAAAACTACGTTTTCAACGTTGTTCTAGCGTCTTTACTGCTGACTTTGAACAAGTTTTTGACCACTGGGTAATCTAAATTATAGATTGGTTTATTGATTACCCTTACGATGATGCTGTCTTCAGTATATTCACACAAAAAAATAGTGGGTTGTTGGAAACGTTGTGTCTGTGATGAAAGTTTAGTTAGAATGAACTGTCAAAGAAGTAGTGGAAAACTAGAAAAGCCCTTTGTAGTTCCCGAAAATGTACTTGATCTAAGACTTAACTTGGAACACATCGATGATGACTTTTTTACAGAAACGAATCTAACGACGATTGAGTACCTATATCTGATGAACGGAGTCATTAAAACGGGATTATTCGACGAAATGCCAGTATTAAAAATTCTTTCTTTGCAAAATATCAAAGGTGTACTTGGTTTTAAATATAGGCTGAACAAATTTGGTTATAACACACCCCAAACTATATTTCTTAATAAGATCGATTTCAATGAATTTTCTGCTAATTTTACATATATACCTCACGTAGGAAGTTTATGGTTCAACAAAGGTTGTACGAACATAAGAAAATCTTTCATAGATAAATTCACTATGTTGAGCTCACGTTTCGATGGTGTAACTATACCTACCACACGTCTGTTTAACAATAACGTAAAGATGTTGCAATTATATCGAGTGACAGTTGGTAATGAATCATTCGTAACTGATTTAAAAACTTTCCGTGGTACTCACACGTTAACATCATTACACATGTCATATCTTAGAAACAGAGTACGAATTACTAGAAGTACATTTGCAGATCTTAATATCACAAGAGCGTTATCTCTAAAAAAAACTCGAATTCTATCTATTGAACCACATTCGTTTAAAAACAACAAAAGATTAGTCGGGTTGGCTTTTGAGCTGGATAGTTTGGAACGCTTTCAAACGGATTCGTTTGCTGGTGTAACCCGTACAATGCAATGGCTCAAATTGTTGAAAGTAAACATTCCATGCAATTGTGCTATGCTTAATCTAATGAACCAGCTTCGAAACAAGACTTTGTATAAAGATTTATACTTATTTTTACCGATGGGAGAATGTGTGTTGCCACATAGTAATACACGCTTAGA
Organism: Neoturris breviconis; assembly: GCA_032360805.1. NCBI lineage: Eukaryota > Metazoa > Cnidaria > Hydrozoa > Anthoathecata > Pandeidae > Neoturris > Neoturris breviconis. The sequence goes on from JAULBZ010000443.1 coordinate 6,640, forward strand.
TTTTCAAAAATTGAAAGACTTCCATGTGTGCGCTAATTCTAAATGTGCTTTTAATTTATGGAATAATATGGAACCGATGTGTTACAATGAGTTTCGTGTTAAGAATACTAAAAATCTCACTTTGCATCTTCCGAACATAAAAAGAGAGTTTAAAGAAATAGACTTATCAACTATAATTAATTTAAAGTTAGAACATGGCGTGTTTCCAGAATGGATGTTGATCCAAGCAAAAAATATAGAACACCTCACCTTAACAAATGTTACTGGTACAGTCACCGATGATGTATACTGGAGCAGTACCAAATTGAACCATCTTAAACGGTTAACATTTGAAAAAAATGACATGAAGAAATTGACTTTCATGTTGTATAATCGAAAGAAATTGACACATCTACACATGAAAGATTGTACAAATTATAATATAAATTTTCTAAATCAATTCGAATCGATCAATGAAATACAATTAAAAAATGTGACAATTTCAAATAAAGTACAAAGTACGCATGACATAAGAACGTTACTTTCTGGAGTAAAACATGTAGACATTCTGAATATAGAAGAACTGAATGATTTTATCAAAATAGATAGAAACACATTTGAGCATTATTACGATATGAAAAAACTAATCATTCGCAATAGTAAAATAATCTCAATCCAACCGAGGTCTTTTGATCCAATTAGAAAGTTAGAATTACTAGAGCTCCATCTAAATAATTACACAAAGGAGATTGATAGTAAAATATTTAGCAATATATCTTCGTCTCTAACTCATCTACAGCTATCAGGTGTAAAATTATCTTGTCAATGTGGCGTCATAAAGTATACAAACGCACCGACCTCAATGCGAACAATATCAATAGTACGTACTGATTGCTGGAAACAACGTCGTTCTGGTATCTGTATAAAACCAAGCTGTACGTTTGATAGCATTGGACCAACATGTATTAAGCAATATAAGAATGTAACTGAATTTAGTAAATCATGCTCAAAATCATCTTGCAGTAAAAAAGACTTGAGAAAACTGTTATTTATTGGACTCAGTGGCGCAGCATCATTTTTACTGCTTATTGGAGGAGTATTTATTGCATACACATCGTTCAAGAACAAAAAGAAAAATAACGAGGTAAGAGTATAAAAGTAAAAGTATTCCCTTAATCCACTACGTGTCCCCAGCCGGCAAAAACCTGTTCAAAGTCAGAAAAATAACGTTAGTTAAAATCTAAGTGCGCTATAATTCTTTAAACGTTGTTCTAACGTTATTTTGCCGACTTTGAACAGGTTTTTGCGGGATGGGCAGTGGGGAGCGCAGGACTGGGCATGGTTCGACGTTTTTCTAGCCTGTTCTGTAGACAATCCCCGCGGCAAAAAAAGTGCAGACGTCGAGTTTGTAGTACAGGCTACGTTATTCTAGCGTTCTTACAGCGTACTTTGAACAAGGTTTTGCCCACTCACGAATAGATGACAAGTTAAACACCTACACACCAATTAACGTTCCTTACGTTTAAAAACGAAGACGACAATTTAAAATATTAAATTAAACTTGTCCCCGATTAAGCGCCCAACGCGTGTTAACGCCTCCTGTAAAAATTATATTTAATAGAAACGCCCATGGCATTAAAATAATTAATTACGTCGCTACGTATCTTCCAATGGTTACACCATGATTATATTTATGATGTCACATATAGTAACATAACAGTATCAACGCATGCTCATACAGGTTTTTTTTTATTAACAGTCTCTTTAGTCCTTAATTGATAAAATACCTGTCGTTATAGGAATCGTATGAAGTTACTTCATTGCCAGTTTTTATTGAAGAAAATCATGAGATCTACACCAGCCATAATGCCGAACCACGTTACGCTGTTGTTGATGAACACAATCAAAGTGATGACGATATTTATGATGTTATAGAGGATAGACAAAACCCTGAACAGGAGGCAGTAAGCCCTTGCAAAGATAACGAATCCGAGAAGGCTGTTCAGGAGACATCAAGTGCTGCAGCAGAAACAGAAATTGAATTACAAGAAACGCGATACCTTGTACAAGAGGAGGAATATACTAATATTGTTCCCGAGGTACAAAATATAGAACAAAAGACTCTCAGTGCTATACAAAAGACACAAAGTGCTGTACAAGAGACGCATAATGATGCGCAAGAAATATATAATGATGTACAAGAGTCGCATAGTGGCGTACACGAGACATGTAGTGATGTACAAGAGATATGTGATGATGTACAAGAGTCACATAGTGATATACAAGAGGCACTTAATGACATACACGAGACACCTAGTGATATAGAAGAGGCACTTAATGACATACACGAGACACGTAGTGATATGCAAGACACACATAGTGACATACACGAGATACGTAGTGATGTACAAGAGACACTTAGTGACATTCCCGAGACACGAAGTGTTGTACATGAGACACATAGCACAGATAAATGTACAAGAGGCACATAGTACTGTACAAGAGACACATAGTGTTTTACAAGAGACTAAAGGCCGTTTTCCATTCGGAGATATTTACTGCTCGGGTGGGAAAATACCGCTCGGAATTTATTTCGAGCATGCGTATTTGTGAAAAAATCTTGATTTATTCACAAATACGCATGCTCGAAATAATTTTTCCCGCCCGAGCAGTAAATATCTCCGAATGGAAAACGGCCTTAAGACACAAATTGTGAAAATTTCAGGTTCAATAGTTATACGAATCAAAAAAATATGGGTCATAACCTGAGACCTCCTATTTCTACATTAGGATCTCCAATATAAATCGCAAAAACATTATTTTGCAATAATTTGTGTTTGGTTAATACTTTTAATTACAAAATAAATGTTTCTGAAAATTATAGTCAACCCGTTGCGAAATTTTAAAAATCGGATTTTCGAATTAAATAAATTTGAATTTTCGTGCCAATCGTCTTGATAATCAAAATTATAGACTTTTTCTCCATGTTGAAATTTTGATTTTTTTTTTTCTCTACAGTAGTTTTGTCCAAGATTGTAGAACTTTTTCATCGCATTTCTAAGAATATACGGATTTTAGGCAAAATATACTATTTGAAAATTGTGTGATGACGTCATAAAAAGAAAAATACTGACGTCAGCAAAAAAACAATTGCCACCATTTTACTCCTTTCACTTTATTAGCCTACCACGTTTCATCCTTATACTATTGGATATTCAAAAGTTATGAAGGGAGGGGGGATTTTGAAGTTCAAAAAAGCCCGTCCTAAGAAGTCTACATTTTGTCAAGTCTTAAATTTTGCGAATTTTGCGAATTATAAACTCAGCAAAAATATTCTTTTCGTGAAAATAAAATGCCCCAAAATACTTCAAATACATTCGCCGCCCCCTCCCCCTCTCTATGATATTTTATGCGATAACTTTTATTGCGTTTAACCTGAAATTTGGCGACTTATTTCGTTTTTGCTGCAAGTGCTTTTATATTTTATGACGTGCGTGAGCAAAAACTTTATTCCGTCAGCCGAATTTTTTTTGCGATAAAATGTTCAGATAAGAATAAAGTATAACCTGACCAATTTTCATACATATGGCATTGACTTATCAGGGATTATGCAGAAGAGGGGCCGAATCACCCCCCCTTCTCCCTGACTTACAGGGCCCTAAGAAGCCCGAATAAGGTTAAGATATGATGCAATAGGATAATGTATAAATTTATAATGATAAAATATATTATTTAGTATTTAAATTAAAAGTAAATAATCACTATAGAAGAGTAATTTATGAGCTAGAAAGCTTAAAGCAATGCTAACAAATCACTCCTCCACAGTGATTATTTACTCTTATTCCAAACCCTTATTATATTTCTTCTTCTCAGTTATGATGGCATGAAAATGTATGAGAAAATAATCATTGTGGATGAGGGTTGAAGCTAAGCTCAAAGATCACTCCATCACAGTGATTATTTACTCTGACCACTGCATTTGCACAGTCAACAAATCGGAAATTAGTGAAACTAGTGAAATCTTTAGAGCCTATGTTGTTTACGATCTGGATCGTTTAATGGTATAATTGTACAATGAGGTATAATTCAATTTTATCTTGTCTGGTAAATGTTTATTTAAACAATCAATATTCAATATGGATAATAGAATAGGTAATGGCTGCCAAATGCATGGGTCGCAGCATTTCTCAGTGTATGCCAACAGATGGTTTCTGGTCAGTGAATATGGATTCCGGACATGACTTGGGTAGAAAGGCCTTATAAATAACTGCAGTGACGAAAAATAAATCAAGCTAAGGATTACTATTCACTGTCCGGATTTGACTTTTTTCTCTCTGTCGATACTCTCGACCGCTTTTTCAAAGTCAATGAACATGTGTGATCTCTTCAGAGAGAATAGATCTATTTTGCTTATGACGGATAATCTTTTTATTTCTCATACTGGATCTATTCACTTTGTCTGAGTTGAGTATTATTAGGTAGTTATTTGGAATTATAAGATCTATTTTGAAACTCCCTATTTTAAACCTGCTTTTACCAATTAGGATGTCTTGCCGAGAACCTATGGTACGTATTACAAAAGAATAGCAGAACCTCTTCATAATTTTCTGGATATTTCACACGTCATTTGAAGTAGCAGCTGGTGCCGTGATGTTCTCCATCCAACAGAACTTCAAAGTGGTGTTTCCAGATACTCAAAATGTCACCTTAAAGATTGTGAACTTCGTTCTAGATTTTTGAAAATTTTCCAAGTCTCCTTAGAATCTTGGTTACCAGTTTCGTAGACCAGGATATACCTTTTCATTAAACAATGAAACGACTCATTTTCATTATTTTCTGAAAATATCGATTTTGTTATTGGTGTGTCCTTCTCCTTATAAACTGATTTTAATTACATTAGCTAAATGTTTTTAAATTGCTTTATAGGACATCCTAACCACGTCTCTTTTTAATGATACTGTTTCTCCATCAATTTTACGCATATAATATAATATCTATGGGGTGAGCGGAATATCCACAGTTTTAACTTTCTTTCACGAGTTTCTATTTTTTGCTTCTTTTCATCAATCTTCGTATTAAAATCCAATTTAACAAGTAGGAATAAATGGATCATTGCTTCATTGATATAGAAATTGATTGACAGTGACTTTGGTAGGTGAATAGCAAACTATGATCGTTGTCGTTTCGGTTTCCGAGTAAAAGTGAGTAGCCATTTGGAATGGCTACGCCAGTAATAAATACTCTCTTATTTTGCTTGTTTGGAACTAAATATATCAGTTAAACGTGAAGAGAGAAAAAGCCCCGGAACGAGGTTGCAATTTTAATTCAGTCTTCTGTAAATTATCTGATGCTTTTGAATTGCTACTACCGCAAATGCTGTTTAAGAAATAAGTTTTTCTGAGAAACTCTCCCGCATTGGTTGACGCGAATTCAAATTAGAGACAGAGTTCTTATTGCCCACGCTCAGCGTGGGCAGTATATTACTCCCCGCAAAAATATGTATATTTTTTCCCGTTTTTTTCCGGTTTTTTTTTACCAGTTCGGAAAGCAAAATCGCATTGCTGAAAATAAAAATCAAAGATGGCAGACAATTTTCACCCTCCGTTTTGCGTTTTTAGAAAAGTTTCACCTAACAACGTAGAAGGGTGAACCAAAACTACGGCAAACGAACAGAAATTCAAAGTAATTTCCGCTCTCCCCCATATATAGCGATAATATTTTCCGAAAGCGACTCCAGTCTTAACAGACCCTACTTCGCCAGCTTTCCAGCAATTTGCATCTCTTCACCTTTGCCGACGTGGGCACATAGTGTAAACTACTGCTAGTTTAATAATAATTTAATAATTATAATTTAATAATTTAATGGGTGATTCCGTGGCAGAAAAATAGCCATGTTGCAAAATAAATATTCATATAATTGCACCCAACAAATCACAACTTTATTATAAGGGGGATGTGTTCGCAAAAGATTTATATCCATGAACTGTTAAGAAAATAGAATAAGCGGTCGATCCCTTGCGGGCTGATGATCGGGCACTGTATTAAGGCCACAGCAGCCCTGCTACTTAAGGCGAGGTAGCGCACCCCCTCCACTGTTTTACCAGGGCGAGACTCTTGATAACCGAACATCTATACGGACCACAAAGAAAGCTAGTGCAAAGCAACCGCTGTACTATGTTCATCAAATAAAAAAGTTATGCTTGTGGTATGAAAAACATTTGCCGTATATACTTTTTAATATACCGTGTATACTTTAAATATTAATGGAGGGTATTTCCCTTAAGGCGAATAATACAACTGTTGTATAACTCGTTTGTTTCTATAAAGATATAAAACATAAAACTTCACAATACTTGCGATTAATTATAATGAGAAATGATGGCAATAAGTACAACACCTTCTTGTGGCTACTTCTCTGCGTGTTGGTGCCTACCACGAGTTCAAGTCCCACTAGAGTCAATTTTACATTGACCTGATTCTGTTTATTTTCTTTTACTAATAATTATGTTGGAAATAATTATCAACGTTTGCCTGGAACTCTTGAACCTTTACCCTTGAAAATGAAACAGAAAGGTGATGTTTGCCACTTAGCTTGAGAAACAAAGGGAAAAGAGAAGGTATGTATGAGAGAGATAACTGTTCAACATTCCATAACGAAATATAACAGTAAGTTTTGAACTCTGCAGTAGCAACCAAGACGAAAAACAAAACACATATTCTCTCTTCGGACAAAACTCTCAACTAGTTGAATATTGCGTTAATTTGTGAAGGGAAAACCAGTATCGAACCTGCATCATCTCACGTAGCATCAACCAGGTCCAGGTGAAGTCAATCATATCGAACGAAATAATGTTTTCAAAATCAAATTTCATCCGCGTTATGATTGCTTTACGAAAAAGTGAGTGAATAAAAAAGAAAGAATAAGTCGAAAAACTTTTAGTGGGATTCGAACTCTCTTCGCCTAATTCCTGCAGAACAAACCGGCAACCGAAAGAAAGAGAGTGAGAGCTAGCCTACATTTATAGCCCTTCGCTCAGCCGCCGAGAGCAAAAAGCGAAAGGTCAAACTGGTAGGCTAGTGAGAGCATGAAGATGCGGAGAAACTTAGTGACTACATGTAAAGCCGACACGCTGGAATTCCGATTCCTTAATTCCTTCCAAATTTTCCGTCGATTATCGAACTATGTTCCTTTAACTCAAAATTGAGTTACCTAGTTTCACCCCAACGCCCGTATCCCGATTTAGTTTCCCGATTTATTTGTCTTTTGGTCTACTAGTATTCTGTGGTGAGTTTCAAAGCAGATTTATTAATCCACATAGCCTAGGAAGGCTATTGTTTGACTTTTAGCGCAGAACGGCAAAATCCGGGAGTTTATGCAGAAATGCGGTCACGGGAATTTTTTTCCAGCGTTCGCTCCCGTGTTTTCCACCGCTGTGTTTTTTAGCGAACGACTTCTCTAGTCTATAATCCACACAATACTTGCTTGCATGCAGCCACGGTAGAAAAAAAGAATACTGTCCAGACAATAATCGGGTAAAATCGGGAAATCACTAAAAACTTACCGAAAGTGGGCATTTTTCTATAAAACAATCGGATTATTTCTTTTGAAAGCCCTATTAGCTATAAACCCCCAACAATCACAAAAGATAGACAGCAGTCGTAGTTTTACCGGTTTTTACCAGAATCGCAACAAATTAGAAAATTAAAAAGAAAATCGGAACTACGTAGAACTCGTACGCCTCTCCTCACTATACAGTCTTTCCGTTTCTGGACCTTCCATTTCAGAGCGATGAAATCATGCGAAAGCCAATCGGTCAATCCTCTTTTAACTAAACGCGTATAAAAGTTAAAATTCTTCTTTCATTTTAGTCCCGAACTTGATATCGAAGATTTTGATGCTTTCTTAGAAAAGGTAAAAGCAAAATCTGCACAAGCAATCAAAGGTAAGGAATACATCAGCAGTGGGTAAAAACTTGTTTAAAGTCTGCAGTAATGAAGCTAGAAAAACATTTTCAATCGTCTTTGCTGCGGAATTTGAACGAGTACTTGGCTACTGGGTTATGTGTGATTGCTGTTATATTTATTTTAAAAGAGAGATTGTCGCCGTAAGCTAAAACCCGGTTTACATTATTAAATGGGCTGCTAGTCTATAGATGCATTAATATATTTAGCCTCTGACAATTCTACAACTGACGCATCATTCGAACAAACATTAACACGCGGTCTAGAAGCTACGAAAATAGCTGGTGACGCCATGAACGCACTACAACCAGTCGAATTACACGCGGTATCACACGAAACACCAATAAACGAAAAAGCATCAACCGTAATAGTCGATATTACGTCGCACGATAACGCTGCTTTCGTTGAAGACGAGCCGCCATTACCGCAAATTGAAACCCCAGTAACAACAGTTGCTATGGTCCATGCTGTGGTTAATACGCCCCGTAATGTGGCAACGAATTTGAATCCTGATGTTTCTTTTACAACGCCGGGTAATACATCGGCTAATGAGACGACATTATCGTTCAAAATGGTAACGCCTAATGAACGCGATTTACACAGTATCTTAGACGAATCGCTTAATGATGATGACGACGACGATGATGATGACGAGGATGATTTCATCAGTGCAAACTCCAATGAAGGTGGTTTTGAAGAATTGCTAACTTAAAATATTTATTTTATCAAAAGAAAATCATCTAGTATAAGCCATTTTGACGTTGATCCCACGTGGTGTCTCCAGGGAATCGTTTGAAAATAAGTAGAATACCTTCCATAGATTACAAAAGTGGTCGAAAGACGTTGTTCTAGCGTCTTTACTGCGGACTTTGAACAAGTTTTTTTGCTATAAAAAAGGTTGACTTACCTTTCAAAAAAACTGTAATTTCGAGAAGAGAACAAAACATGGAGTAGACCTTTTGTTTGCTTCTCGCAATTTTAATTCAATAGGTTAATAAAAGATGGAACTCTGGCGAACTCCACTGAACATAAGTTCGTTATTTATCTGCAAACGCTTAGTTAGAATCAGCGCCTCATTTTCCCTCCTATTTTTCTCAAAAACTTTATAAGGAAGTTTCGCAGAATCCATATTCTTGGGTAAGATTTTTAGACCATCCCATACAAGATTATGGTTTTTCTTGTCCAATTTTTAAAACCTATTATATTGTGGCACAAGTTATCTTGCCTCAGCATTTTTTTTTATATACAGTGATCGAAATAAAAAGTGAACAATCACTGCGGATGAGTGATTATTGAGCATAGCTTCAAGCTACAAAAACCCGAATCTATGCTAAAAAATCGCTCCTCCATCTTAACCACTGGTATATTAATATTTCGCGTTCTTTAAAATAGGTAACCTAGTGGGCAAACACTGTTGACAGCAAATAAAAACGTCACATTTAAAGTTAATACAAAAATCTGTTGAACTAAAACATATATACAATATTATTACTAAATCATACTACCGTATCTGATCCCTTACACTCCAATATAGTAAATTAGGCTACTCTCTGACCTGTAATTGTAGGGGGTATAATAAGGAGAAGAAAGTGTGACGGTATAATTTCATAGTTTTTGGGCAATATTCGTTAATTTAGTTGGGGTGGGGAGCGAGAGGTCATTCGAATTTTAGGAAATAATTGTAAATGAACAATAATCTAAACACACATCTGCAGTAAAGACATTAGATTAGGGGTTCCTAGTTCTTTCCGAATTAATTGAAAGCAGTGACCCCCCTCCCCCCTTACAAGTGAGAGAGCAGCTAATGGTTATTGTGGTTGAACTAAGAGTAAATAGAGTTATGCTCAAAAATCTATTCCCCACAGTTGCTATTATTTCAAGCGCTGTTGGTTATAACGTTTATAATAATAAAACTACCGGATATTTCCTGTTTTTGTACACTCCTTCACAGGTGATCTTTGCATGAGTTCCATTCGTTGGCTTTTGCCCACTGGAATTTGGAATGCATAGATCAAGATGCTTTCTGTTCTGTAAAATTACGTAATTTTTGGAATATATTTTGAATTTTATTTATTATAAACCGTTGTTCTTAATTAGAAGCATTCACCCAATGTTATGGTAACCCAGTATTCAAACACTTGCTCAACTTTTTGTCCACTGGGAAAAGCAATACGAACTCTGTAAACCAAAAGCATTCATTCTGGATACAAAATAAGCGTTTTGGCCTTATAAAAGCGCTAATAGGCGAACTCGTTCGCACCAATTCTAAATTGTTAAAAGTGACGTCACCTGTGAATGTAATAATTATGCTTTTTGATGCATTTTTTTTAAAAAAAAGGCCGAGAACTTCTGCCGCTAAATTATTTTTTGCAATCCTGGTTGACAGGATTACTTATAAGTTCCATGGCCTTTAAATACATCTTTTAACCGACGGTCCAACCAAAGTTGTTGATACTTTAATATTTGCACGCCACTCTATGTGTTCAATCGAAATCTCACTACATAGAGGAGGAACACAACCCATATTCAAAGTACCTAGTACTCGGACATCGTCTGCTAAAGCAATATCTTTCCAAACTTGAAAATAACGGTGAGATATCGCCTGTATAGAATTGTTTATTGAATAGTTTCCAGCTTAAAACGCTCTTCCACAGATAATATCCGACCGTTACTTTGAGGCTTGCTTCCCAATACGTCATATAAAAGATTAATATGTAAGTGTCGTATTAACCAATTCATTAGAACGTCTTTCTTTGTTCACACAGTGACATCATAAGACGTGCTATACGCTATACCCTATGAACAGTAACTCTCGGTAGCTAATCTAATTTTCTATAAAGCGGCATCGTCTTTTGCGTGAAAGTGTTCGCTTTATAGAGAAAACGAATTTAAATAAGCACTCGCTCATACTCACCATAGCCAAATGTAATTTTGGATAAGCCTTGAAAATATAAGTTACTTTACTTACTTCACAGAACGAGATACAGCGAACATGAAAATGCTCTCACAAGGGCGTTTCTTTAGTAAATTCAGTGTTCGAAATAAGCAATGCTCAGAAATCACTCTTCTACAATGATTATGAGGTCTTATTTCAAACGCAGAAATTCTTCTATATTTTCTGTTTGATTTGTCTAGCGAGCATGTCAGATTGCACCACCTGTCAAAAATTTGTTCTTCCTGGATGTCGTCAAATTGTGCCTAATGTTTATTGTGTGTTGACCTAACATTCTGGAAAGTTTCAACACGACAGCCTGGTTTCATCCAAACGTTGTAGAGAGGTGGTTGAAACAACCTCCCCGTATTAATAGGGTTAACGCGTATATTTCAAGGTTCGAAAAGAAAACCTGTGAAGAAGAGAGCTAAAGATCTTTGCAATAGAATGTACCAAAGAAACAAACCAATAATTTGGAAGTTCGTGAACATAACACCCTTCTTCGCAGGTATTATTCGAAACCTGTGTTTATTTCCAGTGATCGAAATAAGAGTAAATAATCACTGTTGAGGAGGGATTATTTGGCATAGCTTCAAGTTCTAAGCTTAAAACTATTATCAGAGATCCCTCCTCCACAGTGATTATTTGCATTTATTTCTACCACTGTTTTTTTTTTATAAAATTATATAAATCACGTATAATGTGACGGAGTAAAGGTTTGCCGTTTCGACGGAAAGACGGACGTTCTATTGTCAGTTTCTGTTGGTGTAGGTGTACTTTTACCGCTCATATACATCGATTGTGGCCATCCATTTCTTGCATCTCTGACGACACCTCCTCCGTAAAAGTTCGGTAGTTCGATATTTGATTGACGACTTGGTGACGAATTTACTGAAGCAGGCTCTCGACCACGTGGTAGATGCTAAAAGAGAGATTAAGTGTATAAGATATCAACTGCGGGTAAGTGATTTTTGTGCACAAGCTATAACGTTTAAAGCCCTTCTCCACAGTGATTATTTACTCTTATTTCGACCACTGAGATATGGCTTCATTTAGAATTCGCCTAGTGGTGGTATTTAACCTTACCTCATCATATATTTATTTTACCTCGATGTATCAAGAACTTCACAATAATCAAGGCAAATTTCAGCAAGTACACCATGGTCAAACTGCCTTGAAACTAGCCTATGAGATAGAAAACCCAATGGGCAAAAACCTGTCCAAAGTCTGCATTAAGGACGCTAGAAGAACGTTTTTAACGTAGATCTAGCGTCTTTACTGCGGATTTTGAAAAAGTTCTTGCCCACTGGAAAGCTGTTCCACATCAGACTATTATCTCAAGATATTTGATGGACTAGCAAGCCGCTAAACTAGTCTAGATATTTGATCGTGGTCTATATAAGTAGGCTATATTGAAGCGTGCATCAAGCCCTAACACGATACTCAACATATGTCAGTGTTCAAAATTAGATCAAATAACCACTGTGGAGAAGTAATTGTTGAGCATAGCTTCAGACTTTATCGCCTGAAACTATACTAAAACTTCCTTCTCTATAGTGATTATTTGTTTTTATTTCGTATATATAGTATCTACAAAGAAGTCAAAGATCTTGAATTTGATTGGATACTTTGTACTGAAGTAACTACTTGAAGGTTTGCCATTTGCCATTACACCCTTCGCCACATGCGATTATTTTGAATTCTGAGAATATATACTAAGTGTCTGAACTAAGAGCGTATAATCACTGTGGAGGAGGGATTATTAGTCATGGTTAAAAATCACTTCTCCACAGTGATTATTTTCTCTTGTTTCAAATACTGCATACCTGCTGATAGGTTTGTGACGACGATGAGCTTCTTCCGTTATATCTTGTGATACCTTGTGATTCGAGTTCGTTTATACGATCAGCTATCTGTTCCTTCTCAACAACCAAGCAACAATATTCCTTCCATTTTTGTTGTGGTTCATCTTGAGAACGAGGCTGCGCTGGTGATGTCATACCAGAGGTTTGAGAACGTGAAGATGAGAACTGAAACGGATATAACGGCTTAAGAATAAACACAGCTGAAGGTGAGGGTCAACTTAAAACACACGCTTAATGAAACGGGGAAAGTCGTCTTAGGTAAAAATACATCTGAGAGTGAGGGTGATCGAGTACACAAAGGAGTAATTAGAACTGCATGTAATGTGACATCAATTTCTATTAATGGAATGTCTTCTTTTGGTTTTCACACGGAATTTTCTTAAATGCCTACCTTAAGCGTACTAATTTTTGCGTGTATTTATTTTCGCAAGTAAAAAAAAATCGTATTTCGCGAATACTTATTTTCGCGAATGACAAGTTTTTAAAAGTTTCGAGGGTATAAATCTTCGCGAATGGTTAAAATGTAAGAAATGTAGATGAAGAAAATATGGGAACATTCCTATCGGCATCGAATGAGAATGTGATAGAAGTTGAAGTACCACCTAAGCCTCGAAGGGACAAGGGTTAACAAAAGAAAAATACAGTCAAATCAAAGGACATTCGTGAAATGTTTGCAAGACCGACAAGACCACACAGAAAGAAAATCAAAGCCCGAATGCAACGATTGTAATCGTCCTTTTGTATTTTTTCGCGTGTATTTATTTTCGCGAACCATAGATTTAAGACAAATTTCGCGCGTTTTGAAGAAAGTTTCGCGGGTATTTAATTTCGCGAATTTGGCTAAAATTCGCGAAATTCGCAAAAATTAGTACACGCGAAAATTAGTACGCTTAAGGTAATTGAAATCAACTTTTAATCAAATATTTATTCTCCCATTAAAATTAAGATCTAATCTCACAACCTTGTCTAGGACTTCTTCTCTCTCTCGACGTCTAAGTCAATATAGAAGAAGCCCTGGGGACCAGGTTGTTAACTTCTTGTTATTCTTATTTCGACTGATTGGTTCCTTAACAATAGAAACCAATCAATTGCAAGATCAGTACAATCCCAGTATACTAAAACTTATTCAAAGTCAGCAGTAAAGATGCTAGAACAACATCGTACAACGTTGATCTAGCATCTTTACTGCGAACATTGAACAGGTTTTTCACCACTGGGTTACCTCATCATGTGGATATGTTGCGTTTCTTCTCATTAAATTAATTCTTTTTTCACGTTCACGATGAAAATCTTCTTCGTACATTTGCAACTAAATATGTAAAAAGGGATATTCGTACATTTGCAACTAAATATGTAAAAAGAGATATTTTCCTAGTCAGCATTAAAGACGCTAGAACAACGTCTAAAACGTCATTTACTGCGGACTTTGAACAAGTTTTTGCCTACTGGGTTATTATTGCCAAGAAGTTTACGAAAGTACAGAGTAACATTTTTTTCTTTTTCCAGTGTGGCTTATACACTCAAAATGGACTGTATAATACAAATTTATATGTCCGTTGGGCGATTGATCCATGAGTGTTGGTCTGGATGGAATTATATCGGCCCCTACTGAATCTAATAAATTTACGAAAGTCCAGTGTGTAAAAACTTGTTCAAAGTCAGCAGTAAAGACGTTAGAACAACGTCGATCGGCTTTGTTCTGGAGTCTTTACTGCCGACTTTGAACAAGTTTTTGCTCACTGGGAGGTACCCCCATGGACGGCTAAAGAGAAGACTTGATTGGCACTGAGTAGAAATAAAATAGAAATAAATCCTCGCTCCTACATGAACATCAGAGAATAAAGTTTTGAATAAATTACCCAGTGGGCAATAACTTGTTCAAAGTCCGCAGTAAAGACGCTAGAACGTTGAAAACGTTACTATAGCGTCATTTACTGCGGACTTTGAACAAGTTTTCGACCACTGGGTATATGGATTTGTATCATGTCAACAAACCTGTCGTATAAGATGTTCTTTCTCTTCATTAAACGTTCCTACTTTCTTCTTCAATTCATCATTCTCTTGTAACAGTCGTTGCTTTTCATCTTTCTCGGCGTTGAAATCTTCTGCATACACTTGCAGTTGTTGTTTTAACAATTCAACATCGTTTTTATCAGTTCCATTGACATCTAAGAAGAACAGATCTCAGGGTTACACCTGTGGTCGAAATAAGACACAATACGACAGTGTTCAAAATAAAGGCAAATAATCACCGTGGAGGAGGAATTTTTTAACATTGTTTCAGGCTTTCTAGCCTGAAGCTAGGCCCAAAAATCACTCCTCCGCAGTGATTTTTGCTCTTATTTCGAATGCTGTTATGACCTCGTTTTCTTCTAAGTTGAGTTTCAAACTCCCAAACAAATTTAAATATAAATGCTACTGTTACAGTGGCGAAATTATTAGTACTAGTTTGTTTCCTTCATTTGGGGACAAGGCGAGGTTTTATTGGAAACACAGCGACATTCCATTACTTTGACGGCAAAACACAACCTACAAGTCCCAGCGGGCAAAAACCTGTTCAACGTCTGCAGTAAAGACGCTAGTATAACGTCGTTCGACGATGTTCTAGTGTCTTTAGGGCGGACTTTAAGCAAGTTTTTCGCACACTGGGACTTGCAGATTGTGTTGGTATAGAAAGAAAGGTACCTTTACTTGTTCTAACATGCTCATCATTCAAGTTACTGGAATTCTAAAGAAGAGACAAGTAAACATAAGTAAATGATTTGATTGGTTCTTCTTATAAACATAACCAATAAATTACAAGAACGTTGAAATAACACCCTTCCTCGGGGTAAATTTAAAAGTTTTTCTCCTAAACATGAAGTACAGGAACAGGAAATTCTATTTGTAGAGAGTGAATAAAAACTTGTTCAGAGTACGCAGTAAAGACGCTAGAACAACGTCATTCGACGTTGTTCTCGTTTATTTTCTAGACGCAACCGTTCATTGGATAGAACAATTTACATCGACATTAAAAAACCCGTCACACTCATTACAATAACTCAACGCTCGTTTTTAGAAAGATATTGCAGCTAGATGCCGCTGATGAAGTTCAAAAGAATAAATAAATAAAATTGTCGACGTTGTTCTAACGTCTTTTCTGATGACTTTGAACAAGTTTTTACTTAGTAAGTATAGTTTGAAACAGGTATTTAACGTAAGTCTTAGTTTGACGCTTTGTTTAAGCAAAAACTGCGAAAGAAACAATATAGTCTACTTTGTTAACAGTGCAGGTTTTATCAACTGATAGAATTTTTTTGACGTAAATAACTATCATCATTATCAACATTTATTCGTATATCTAATATACATAATGTAATACGCTAGAGAATAAAAGAAAAAAGAAAGGAAATCTCCACAAATCTTTTAGAGATTGTAGAAATCAATCTTTCTTTCTCTTACTTTGGTACTATTTCTATCCCGGAAGGCCGCCGGCTTTTTCATTAGGCTTATTGTAAATAACTATCAACGTCCATTAATTGGTCACGTGATAAGTACAAAAGATAAAATGACGTCAAATATATAGTTTGTTTATAAGAAATCATTATGCGTCTATCTGTAACACCGTGAAAAGAAGACGCGTTTTTTAAAGTAAGTAGCAATTGTTGGATCAAAACCATTAATTCACACACACGTATACACGGTGTCAATTACAAGCAAATGCAGACACAGAAAGATATACTGAAAAAAAGAGATAAGAAGTCAAATAGTGCGACGACGATTCAATATAAGTATTAACTAAAAGCAACAAAGAACGCACCACACAGAAAAAGACAGATAAGAAGTCAAATGGTGCGATGACGATGCAATATGAGTATTAACTAAAAGCGACATAAAACGCATAACACAGAAAATGACAGATAAGAAGTCAAATGGTGCGATGATGTTGCAATATAAGTATTAACTAAAAGCATGATAGAACGCATCACACAGAAAAAGACAGATAAGAAGTCGAATGGTGCGATGATGTTGCAAAATAAGTATTAACTAAAGGCATGATAGAACGCATAAGACAGAAAATGACAGATAAGAAGTCGAATGGTGCGAAGATGTTTCAATATAAGTATTAACTAAAAGCGACAAAAAACGCATCATACATAAAATGGCAGATAAGAAGGCAATTGTTACGATGATGTTGCAGTATAAGTATTAACTAAAAGCGACATAGAACGCATCATGCAGAAAATGGCAGATACGAAGGCATTGTTACGATGATGTTGCAATATAAGTATTAACTAAAAGCAACATAGAATGCATCACACAGAAAAAGACATATAAGAAGTCAATTGGTGCGATGATGTTGCAATATAAGTATTAACTAAAAGGAACATAGAACGCATCAATCAGAAAATGACATATAAGAAGTCAATTGGTGCGATGATGTTGCAATATAAGTATTAACTAAAAGGAACATAGAACGCATCACACAGAAAATGACAGATAATAAGTCAATTGATGCGATGATGTTGCAATATAAGTATTAACTAAAAGCAACATAGAAAGCATCACACAGAAAAAGACAGATAAGAAGTCAATTGGTGCGATGATGTTGCAATGTAAGTATTAACTAAAAGCAACATAGAACGCATCACACAGAAAAAGACATATAAGAAGTCAATTGGTGCGATGATGTTGCAATATAAGTATTAACTAAAAGGAACA